>PVHX01015732.1:0-28873 GCA_004024805.1 Geosciurus inauris
TTTTTTTTTAGTTGTAGATGGACACAATATCTTTATTTCTTTTTTTTTTATGTGGTGCTGAGGATTGAACCCAGAGGTAGAGGCAAGCGCTCTACCACTGAGCTACAATCCCAGCCTCCTAGTATCTCTCTTAATGTTATTTTAAATTAGTTTTCTGCTAATGATTGCTTTGAAACAGTCTGAAATCAGAAATTTGGTGCAGTTATCAGCCTGATTTCTTCCTGATGGGGCTTTATGAGGAAGGGTCACATGTGAGGGACCCATCCCTTTGAAGATCTCAAAATGAATGGCCAATACACATCCAAAATGGTATCTGCTTAGACGAACAGTGAGATGGGGAGGAACTGTGTCTGTGGGTGAACACAGAACTGTGCCAGGCTGGAGGAGTCAGTGGGTGGCAAGAGAAATGAGGACTAAGTAAGTCAAAGGTACAGCTAAAGGTAAGCAGGAAACAAAAAGTGTTAACTCTGAAAGTAACGAAAGTGAAGTAGGGCTTTGATGACATCTACAAAACCAGAGAGTATGTATAGAATGAACATGAATTGTTCACTAAAGTCCAAAATATGAGATCCAGGGAATGTAGTTTGAAATCTAAAAAGTTGATTCCACCAACAAAGACTGGCTGTGCAGACACCACACAGAGGACAAGGAAATGGTGCTTGTGATTGGGGCCTGTGACAAAGTTGGAGGGTTTATGAACAAGCCAAATTCACCAAAATGCAAGAGGAGATGTCAGGTTCTAAGAAAAAAGGACAGAAATATATCCTACATTATTCTTTTCCTTTTTGGCTCTTGCTAGGTACATAACATTTCTTTCAGTCTTTTCTGTTAGTGTGTGAGGATCATATATTCTATTTGTAAACTTCTTAAGTCACATCAAACCAAAGTCAGAACCTTAATATTAAAGTATCAGAAAGACATCAGTGAAATGAAAATAAAGCCACAGGAAAATAACAATGTAACAACAGGGAAAATGCATTAGATAAATTATCATGCTAATATCTTCAAATGTATTAAAAATTGTTTTGGAGATGATAACAACATGATAAAAACTTCAGATGTGTTAAGTGAAAAAACATAGAATACAAAATAATATCTAGCTTAGGACCAATGATTATAACTGTATACAAGTATGCAAATGGGGACCAGAACTGGAAGAATAGCAAAGAACTAAAAACATTTCTTTTATAGATGGTATTATAAAGGTAAAATTTACATTCTGTGTACTATCATAGTGTTATTTGATTTAAAAATATTTAGCCTAGCCAGGCACAGTGGCGCAAGCCTGTAATCCCAGCACTTTGGGAGGCTGAGACAGGAGAATGGCGAGTTCAAAGCCGGCCTCAACAAGGGCGAGGGGCTAAGCAACTCAGACCCTGTCTCTACATAAAACACAAAATAGGGCTGGGGATGTGGCTCACTGGTCAAGTGCCCCTGAGTTCAATCTCCAGTACCAAAAAAAAAAAAAAAAATTTAGCCTGTAGTCCCAATTACTTGGGAGGCTGAGGTGGAAAGATTCCTTCAGCATAGAAGTTTAAGACTAGCCTGGGTAACAGTGAGAGCCTGCCTCAAAAAACCAAAACAGGGGCTGGGATTGTGGCGCAGTGGTAGCGTGCTCGCCTAGCACGCGTGAGGCACTGGGTTCGATCCTCAGCACCACATAAAAATAAAATAAAGCTATTGTGTCCACCTAAAACTAATAAATAAATAAATAAATATTTAAAAAAAAAAACCAAAACAAAACAAAATTTTAGAGGTTAGAAAAAAGTAAAGAGAACTCTTCCTTTTTTGGTGCTAGGGATTAAACCTAAGGCCTCCTGCATACCAAGCCTGCATTTTACCACTGAGTTACACCCCTAGCCCAAAACTCATTGCTTTTTTAAAAAAATTATTTTTGGCGGTATTGGGAATTGAGCTCCAAGGCCTTGCATATGCTAGACAAGGAATCTACCACTGAGCTATATCCTCAACCTCTTCGTTTTTAGTTTCTTTTTTGTTTTTCTTTTCTTTATTTTTGGTACTGGGGATTTAACCCAGGGGTGCTTTGCTGATGAGCTACATCCTTTTTGTTTTATATTTTCAGACAGGGTCTCACTGAGATGTTTAGGACCTCACTAAATTGCTGAGGCTGGCCTTTGAACTTGTGATCCTTCTGTTTCAGCCTCCTGAGTATCTGAGATAGTTTTCCATTTATTTTGAGACAGAGTCTTGCTAACTTGCTAAGGCAGGGCTTGAACTTGGGATCCTCCTGCCTCAACCACCCAAGTACCTGGGATTAGAGGTTTGTGCTACCACACCTGGCTCCAGACTCATTTTCTTTTCTTTTCTTTTCTTTTTTTTAATATTTTTTTTAGATATTGATGGATCTTTATTATTTTTTATTCATTTATTATTTAAATGTGGTGCTGAGGATCGAACCCAGTGCCTCACGCATGCTAGGCAAGTGCTCTACCACTGCGCTACAGCCCCAGCCCCAGACTCATTTTCAAAAGGCAGAATATGGGACAAATCTAATATGCATGCAATTAGCCGGGCACAGTAATCCCAGCAGCTCAGGAGGCTGAGACAAGAGGATTGCAAGTTCCAGGCCAGTCTTGGCACCTTAGGGAGACACTGTCTCAAAAGCAATAATAAAAAGGGATATACTTCAGTGATAAAGTACCCCTGGGTTCAATCTCCAGTATCCAAAAAAAAATCATTTCAATGTAAAATTCCAATTTAAAATCTGTAGAATGCAGACTTCTAAGAATATTCATGTATGTCTTTCAGTTCTGTTTTTTTTTTCCTTCCCATAATTCATGTTCTAACTTCTGAACTTACTCAGGGGTCATCCACACAGATTCCCCAAAGGCTCTGAGGTCCCCAGACCATGGCAGTAACCTTCCCCTATTTGTACACCAACATTTCTTACCAGGGTCTACAAGTGCCAGACGTTTGTCCCGGGATAGGGAAGCTCTTTCCTCCTGGTTGAACATTCTATCGATCATCACCATTTCAGCAGAGGGATTGATCCGCTGAAAATGAGATAAGTCAGTCATTTTAGATGCCTTTTATTAAGTGCAAACAACTCACTACATCTTTGGAACAAATGAAGCAATCAGAAATGAGAACTGGGTGTTTAGGTTCTGGTCGTGCCCCATCTAGTCACACTTATCCTGGTCACATAGGATGAATTTTTTTTAACACTGAATTTTTTTGGTACCAGCGATTGAACCCAGGGGCACTTAACCACTAAGCCACATCCTCAGCCCTTTTCTTAAATTTTTATTTTGAGTCAGGGTCTCGCTAAATTGCTTAGAGTCTTGCTAAGTTGCTGAGGCTGGCTTTGAACTTGCGATCCTCCTGCCTCAGCCACCTGAGCCACTGGGATTAAAGGTGTGTGCCACTGTGCCCAGCTAAAACTGAATTTTTTTAAGGAAAGGTAATTGACATACTGGTACAAAATTCAAAAGGTACTATAGGGCATATAAAAAATAATCCTTCCTTCTTTGCTTCCTCTGCACACCGACTACAACCAAGTGCCTCTCCCTGGAAACGTCAACTGTCCAGCAGTTTAAAATAGTCTTCCACAGAATAAATTTAAAAATAAAAAAAACTAAAATAAAATGAAAGAAAAAATAGTCTTCCAGAGATAGTTCAGGCACACACACCATATAGTTAATTTACTTTTGCACACAAATGATAGCAAGACTGTTCTGTACCTTTCTTTTCTTCTTCTTTTTTTTTTTTTGGTACCAGGGATTGAACTCAGCGGCACTTGAACACTGAGCCACATCCCCAGCCCTATTTTTGTGTTTTATGTATAGACAGGGTCTCACTGAGTTGCTTAGTGCCTCACTGTTGCTGAGGCTGGCTTTGAACTCACAATTCTCCTGTCTCAGCCTTCCTAAGTGCTGGGATTACAGGCATGCGCCACCACACCCAGCTTCGCTTCTTTCCTTTTCTTTTTTTTTTTTAATCGTTGATTATTTTTTACCTTTATTTATTTATTTTTATGTGGTGTTGAGGATCGAACCCAGTGCCTCACATGTGCTAGGCAAGCACTCTACCACTGAGCCACACAATCCCAGGCCCCAGCTTCTTTTCTTAATCTCTACTTAATAATATGTCTTAAAAATCTTTTCATTAGAATGACCTTTTACTTTATATTGTTATGCTTTGTGTTTTTATGAAGGCTTTCCTTTTTATTAAGGCTTTGGATATTCAAAATCAAATCTTAACATATTTTAGAGTTTTATGTAACATGCAAATTCATGGCATAAATAAGATAATTTGACCAAGTAAGTATTCCCTTCCTCACAAATTATAGAGCTGGTCTTTTTGATGTCTCAGAGTTTTATTTCAGAAATGGTTGTCAATGAGAACAACTATTTCAGACCTGTTTTTTTTTTTTTAAGACAGGTCTGGCTAAGTTACCCAGGCTAGCCTTGAACTTGGGATATTCCTACCTCAACCTCCCCAGTAGCTGGGATTATAGGAGTGTGCCACCACCCTGGGCTCCTAAAATGTCATTGCTTTCTCCAATAAATTGGTGCTTCATAACAAATTTAAAAGTTTCCATTTAGGGTAATGAAAATATTCTGGACTTAGTGGTGATGATTGCACAACTTTGTGAATATATTGAAATCCATCAAGTGTACACTTTAAATTAAATGTGAACTTTGTAGTATGCTACTGATCTCTCAAAAATAAAACCAATGGTGGCGCACGCCTGTAATCCCAACACTTTGGGAAGCTGAGACAGGAGAATCCTGAGTTCAAAGCCAGCCTCAGCATTGGCGAGGCGTTAAGCAACTCAGTGAGACCCTATCTCTAAACAAAACACAAAATAGGGCTGGGGATGTGGCTCAGTGATCAAGTGCCCCTGAGTTCAATCCCCAGTACAAAAAAACCCAAACAAACAAAACTAATTTTAACATCTTATCATCAGCTAGTCCTTTCAGAATGTTATTCTGAACAAGTGTCACTGCAGGTTCCTCTAGTCCTGCTCCTACATCTCTGAATTGGTGAAAGGCAGTGGACAGCAGCAGAGTGTGGACAGCAGTAGAGTATGGACTGCTCTGAAACAGTCCTGGTCTGTGCCCGAGCTCTGCTCATGATTCTTTTTTTTTTTTTTTGTACTGAGAATTTAACCCAGTATGCTTAACCTCTAAGCCACATCCCCAAGTCCCCCCTTTTTTATATTTTATTTTGAGATGAGGTCTTGCTAAGTTGCTTAGGGCCTCACTAAGTTGCTGAGGCTGGCTTTGAACTCAAAATCTTCCTGCCTCAGCCTCCTGAGCTGCTGGGATTACAAGTATGTGCCATTGCACCCACCTTCTGCTCATGATTCTGCAAACTTACTATCTATGTGATCTTGAAGGAGTTACCTTACCAAAGCTATATTTTCTGGTAATTAAATAAATTTTTAACTGATACATAAAAATCATGTTAATGGAATACTACGTGATGTTTCAATACATGCATACATTGTGTGATCACATTAAACATTATCTCTTTAAACATTTATCTCTTCTTTATGGTGAAAATACTCAAAATCCTTTCTTCTAGCTTTTCTCCCTGCTTTTTTTTTTTTGGTACTGGGGATTGAACTCAGGGGTACTTGAACACTGAGCCACATCCCCAGCCCTATTTTGTGTTTTATGTAGAGACAGGGTCTCACTGAGTTGCTTAGCGCCTCGCCATTGCTGAGGCTGGCTTTGAACTTGCGATTCTCCTGTCTCAGCCTCCCTAAGTGCTGGGATTACAGGCTTGCGCCACCGTGCCTGGCTTCCCTGCTTTTTGTGGCATGGGAGACTGAATCCAGGGACACTAAACTACACATCCCCAGGCCTAATTATTATTTAGAGGCAGGTCTTGCTAAATTGCCTCAGTCTCCAGGGTAGCTGGGATTATAGGTATGTGCCACTGCACACTGCTCTTTTAGCTTTTTGAGATTCATAACACATAATCACTATTTTAGCCACCCTACTGTACAACAGCACACTAGAACTTCTTACTCTTAATTGCAACTTATTACTCATCAATCAACCTCTTCCCTTTCCTCTTCCCCACTATTCTGGTAACTACCATGCTACTCTCAATTTGTGTGATATCAATTTTTTAAAATTCCACATATGAGTGAGACCATGCAGTACTTATCTTTCTGTGCGTGACTTATTTCACTTAACAAAATGACTCCTTATTTGTTAAACAAGAAAATGGTACTGATCCACCAAATACAGTTCAGCAAATGTTGGACGTTGTCATTTGTATTAATGGGTGTGAGGTTTTCTACAATTTTAAATACCTGTGCTTTTTAAACTATGTTTTGAAAATGTAATTCCTTAAACATTTTCTCACTGATTTAGTAGCTGTGACCTATGGAGCTGTAAAAAACAAATGTGCTTGGTAGCACAACTTTTACCATGGCGTCTTCTAGGAGCAGGCATCTGTATTTGTTAAGCATAGCTTGGGTCCTCTTTAGGAGCTGAGTGGCAACTGTTTCAAATTCATTGTCCACTTTAAAAAGAGAGAAAGAGAGAGAGGAGAGAGAGGTAGAGAGAGAGAGAGAGAGAGAAAGATAGAGAGAGAGAAAGGAAATAGTAAGAGAGCGTAAATCAACCACTAGGTCTTTTTTTTTTTTTTTTTTAATGGTACTGGGGATTGAATTCAGGGGCACTCTACTACTGAGCTATACATCCAGAACTTTTATTTTTTATTTATTTTTAATTCTTGTTTTATTTTTTAAATTTTGAGACAGGTCTTATCCCAGCTGGCCTTAAACGTGTGATCCTCCTGCCTCAGCCACCCAAGTAGTTGAGATTATAGGCATGCACCACTGCGCCTGCCACCACTCAGTCTTTATTTCTTTTATTTTATTGGCAGTGCTGAAGATGGAACCTAGGGCTTCATACATACTAGGCAAATGCTCTACCACTGAGCCACATCCTGAGCCCTGAGACTTTTATTTCTTAAGACTGAAATGCACTACTCTTCCATTATTCAAATAGTGCATGTCTGTGGCAGTCTTTCCTCAGATTAGCTTTTCCTGGGTTAAGCATCATGCTTCTGCATCGTTTTCCCTCACTGTCCATGTAGTCATGGAATCTCATTTTAATATAGCTTATTTCAACTTTAATTGGGAAACCGAACCATAATACCTTTGAGTATCATCTATAAAATAAAACCACACGAGACTAGGAGCAAATATCAGTGAATAGACAACTATTTGCTAGTTTAGATGACCTGGGCCTGCACTCCTTTCCAACAGTGTGAAAAACTAAAACAGTAGAAATGATGAAGCCCAACTGTCTGTGCTGGGCAGACCAGGTTAATGTGAAGACACAACCTAGTCCATGACACCTTGCAGGTCATGGTCTGTAGCTCTGTTCTTTATCTTTCTGTCTCCAAAGACTTTACATTTTCTAATTCACCCTTCTTCTCAGAATCTTCACATCTCTGTTTAATGCTGGATCTTCACCCTTTCCCTGGATCTCCCAGGGAAGCACTCAGTGGGCTGACAGATGCCACTGTACTCTGCTATCAGAGATCCCACGGGAAAGAGCACAACTTGTGGCAGTTGAGGAAGGAACTAGAGTGGTGGTGGGTGCTGATACGAGTCAGTGGGGTTAGAAAGGAGGGGAAGAACTAAGTTCCAACTGGGAGAGGCAGAAGGGCCAGACAACAAAATGGGCTGAGTTCTAGGGTGGGAGAAGTTCTAGGGGCCCTGATCCTTAACCTTTCTGTCAAATTTCCTAAAGTTCGGCCAGTGCTCTAGAGTCATTGTGGGACCTTATGGAATGCTTTAGGCAGAGATTCAAGTCATTATCTAGTTAATAGAACTGGTGAAACAGCTAAGGGCCAGGACAAAGCTCAAGTTAGGTGTAAACCAAAGCCATCCCATACGCATTCAGCAGCCCAAACAAGGCTTTCCATTCCCTGCTCCCCAATGTGTCAATAAAATACCGTGGCATTTGGGGATCCCCTTCATAGATTATTGAAAAGAATAAGCCATAACCCTACACGTGGCCTGAGAAATTGAGTACATAGGGAACAGGTAGGTCTATGATAAAAACAACAACCTGTCTACCAGCTGGGGGTGATGTGGCTCTTGCTCTTCTGTGGGTAGCACAGGAGGGCACCTGGTGTCAGGGTGGCCCTCTAGTGCTGCAGCCCGTTTACCTTTCCTCAGGTCTTCCTCAGTGGGCATGGAACCCTGGCACACATGGTAGGAGAGCAGTCTCTGCACCGCGTCACTCAGGGATCGGAACTGGCTTTTGTCAGGTGTCACAGCATGGGTTTGGTCCCTCTGTAATTGCTGGAGAATGCTTTAAGAGAGAAATGCCATTGTTGATGTAAAGTCATGTCAGAAAATCAAATCTAATCATGGTGCTTATTTGCATGCAAAGAAAATAAGATACACAGGAATGTTATTTTCATAGCTCAGCAGTGTGGTTTTTTCTTCAGTTTTATACTTTGTGTATCACTGCTATGAACCTGACCTCAAAAGCTGTGTTCCCACCATCCATTCACATATGGGCGCTCACACAGGTTTTGGCCACAGCTGATGATCGGCCAACTAAACTCATGCTTTTAAATGCAGAAGCTTATCAAGCTGTGCTTCTCTTCAGAGATTCCATGTCTCCAAAGAGACAAAGTACTATTCTTCTTAAGAACAGAAGAGCAAACAGTATGTTCAAGCTGCATCTGATATACTCATAGGTCCTAATGAAATCAAAGTGCAGGAAAAGACTTTCAAAGTACTTTTTTTTTAAATAATTTTTTTTAGTTGCTAATGGATCTTTATTTTATTTTATTCATTTATTGTTTGTAAGTGGTGCTGAGGATCGAACCCAGTGCTTCACGCATGCTAGGCAAGCGCTCTACCACTGAGCTACAGCCCCAACCCTTCAAAGTACTTTTTAAAAAGGCTAATAAACTAATCATAATAACCTGATTTCTGTAGTATATGTATTGAGAGTTAGGGACCTGGAGAAATGTTAAAGTTTAATTTGTCATTTCCAAAGGTGACTCACAAAGCTCCTTTAGTTAGCTGTTTTGCAGCAGGCCTTTTTTGTCCTCCTGAATGACTGTCCACCTAAAGATAAAAAACACCTCTTATTATTCCCTTTTGTACAAAGAAGCAGAATCCAGTTACAGATAAAGGTCACTATGTTTCAAATCTTTTTCAATTACCTATTAAGAGCATATTGTAGTAGTATGGCCCATCGTGATCATTTTTTTGTGTGTACAGCGTCATATAGGCTTTGCCTTTAATGATCTCTTACGGTTAGAAAACACAATAAAAACAAACTGTTCAGCTACTGG
The DNA here is from genome assembly GCA_004024805.1 of Geosciurus inauris. Taxonomy (NCBI): domain Eukaryota; kingdom Metazoa; phylum Chordata; class Mammalia; order Rodentia; family Sciuridae; genus Geosciurus; species Geosciurus inauris. The sequence goes on from PVHX01015732.1 coordinate 9,310, forward strand.
ACAAATTGCACATTACCAGATCATTACTAGCAGATATCAGTTGCAAATTCAGTCCTTTATGAAATTCATAAAGAATTGTTCTTTCTTTATGGTTTTAATAAGAGGAGCAAGAATTGTTCTGAGTCCTATAAATGTTATTTTAATAATCCCTTTTAATTTTTTTTTTTTTTTTTTGGTATTGGAGATTGAACTCAGGAGTACTCGACCACTGAGCCACATCCCCAGCCCTATTTTGTGTTTTATGTAGAGACAGGATCTCACTGAGTTGCTTAGCGCCTCACCATTGCTGAGGCTGGCTTTGAACTCTTGATTCTCCTGTCTCAGCCTCCCTAAGTGCTGGGATTACAGGCTTGTGTCACTGCACCTGGCTAATCCCTTTTAATTTTATCTATTGCTGTTGCTTCTTAAAACATGATTTGTGTAGATTGCTAATCCCACCCATTCAGGAAGAGCCAGGAGGTGTTCTGTGGGAAGTGGTGCCTCTTAGTGTAAATTTCCCTCTACCTTTGCTAATATCATGGCAGAACTTTTCTTATCCTTTGTAGGCAGTAATTGAAGTTTTCATCCTTATAATCCTGTCCCATCGTATTTAACACACACACACACACACACACACACACACACAAAACGAAACAAAAAACTGTTAACAGAAAAAAAAAAAAGAGCATATTATAAGGTTCTAAAATTTGCCCTGATACAATATAAAACAAACAAGTCTGCAGATTCCATGCAGTGAAATTGTACTCTGTTAGGAGTACGGAAAGCTGTACTGTCAGTTCTTTAGAAAGAACTGTTTGTATTAGTTTGTACTTTTTTTTTTTTGAGAAATGAGGTCTTGCTTTGTTGCGCAGCCAGATCTTTTTTTTTTTTTTTTTTTTGGTACCAGGGATTGAACTCAGGGGCACTGGACCACTGAGCCACATCCCCAGCCCTATTTTGTATTTTATGTAGAGACAGGGTCTCACTGAGCTGCTTAGCACCTCGCCATTGCTGAGGCTGGCTTTGAACTCGCAATTCTCCTGTCTCAGCCTCCCAAAGTGCAGGGATTACAGACGTGCGCCACCACGCCCGGCTGCGCAGCCAGATCTTGAACTCCTGGGTTCAAGTGATCCTCCTCCTCTGCCTCCCAAGTAGCTGGGACTATAGACACCTGCCACCACGCTTGCCTCAGTTTGTACTTTAAAGTTTGTTGTACTCAAACTTCTTCTACAAAAGCATTTTTATATTTTGGAAGAAATGTGTTTGGGTGGCAACATCATGAATACCTGAAAACTCAGTAGATCCTACTTAATCCATTTTCTCAGTGGTAAATGAGGAAGCAAACACTTTGAAGCTACATGTAGTCAAGGTATGCGGTCTAACAGGCATTCCTTACATCATTAAGGAAACAAAGACACCTTATGTGAGAACCTGAGAACAGAGATCTTTTACTGGGTATTCCAGGTAGCCTAGACTGCAGCAAGTTTTGTTTTGTTTGTTTGTTTTTTTAATATCTTTCTTTTGTTTATTGTTTTTATGCGGTGCTAAGGATCGAACCCAGTGCATCACATGCGTGAGGCAAGCGCTCTGCCACTGAGCCACAACCCCAGCCCCTGCAGCAAGTTTTATCAAATCATTAATTGATAAATTTCATGGAAATGGAATAAAGGCCTTAGTAAAGCTGAAGACCAAAAAAAAAAAAAAAAATTTTTTTTTTCTTCTTCTTTTGTAGACCAATAGTTTGAAATGCCTTAGATTTAAAAGACAAAGTTGAGTCAAAAGACTAAAGGGAGCCGGGCATGGTGGCACATGCCTGTAATCCTAGCGGTTTGGGAGGCTGAGATAGGAGGATCACGAGTTCAAAGCCAGCCTCAGCAAAAGCAAGGTGCTAAGCAACTCAATGAGACCCTGTCTCTAAATAAAATACAAAATAGGGCTGGGGATGTGGCTCAGTGGTCGAGTGCCCCTGAGTTCGGTCCCCCTCCCTCCCCCAAAAAAGACTAAAAGGACTGTCTAATTCATACATATCTGGTTGTTATTATATAAAAAATAAATCTCTCAGCAGGGCACAGTGATGCATACCTATAATTCCAGTGATTTAGGAGGCTGAGACAGGAAGATTACAAATTTGAGGCCAGCCTGAGTAACTCACTGAGACTCTGTCTCGAAATAAAAAATAAAAAGGGCTGGGAATACAGCAGACATCCTTAATACTGCAAAAAAAAAAAAAAAAAACCAACCAAACAAACAAAGAAAAAGCCCTCTCAGTATCACTAAGACCAGATCTGCCTTAATCTGATGATGGGTATGTGTGTGTTTTCTTTTCTTTTTGCGCTACTAGGGATTAAACTCAGGGCCTTGCACGCGTTGGGCAAGTGCTCTACCCATGAACTACACCCACAGTCCCTGCTGGTATATCATTAATTGACGAGAAAATGATGGATTCATGAAGCACTGTCAACATGTCAGAAACACACTAGACACATTCATGTTAGAAATATAAATGTGACCAGGCATGGCCCACCAGGAAGGTCTTCAGTGACTGTACTGTGTGGCATATAGAGACAGACTGGCTGTGCATATAGTGCTGGATAGCAACCACAAAGCAGATGACACAACCACACTTTCATTCAGTTATGCAAATTATGAAGAAGGAGCTGTGCAAATAGTTTTCTACCTGCACAGCTGGCTGGCCAGGAGATGATCCAACTGCTTTTTCCTGTTGTGGCTGTGCAGTTCCTAAAGACGCTGGCATAACTTTGTTTCCAGAATCCTGTCCTATTGGAATTAATACAGAAGACAATGTTCAACAGAAATGGTAAGTCAGGTCCACTGTATACTCCTACAGCCCAGCATGTGCAGGTGACCAAGCATTCTGAAAGGGAGTCCTTTTTGTATGTGTGTGTTATACTGGGGATTGAACTCAGAGGTGCTCTGCCACTGAGCTACACCCCCAGCCCCTTTTTATTTTTTAAGTTTTGGCACAGGGTCTTGCTAAATTGCTGAGGCTGGCCCTGAACTTGAGCTCCCCTTGCCTCAGCCTCCCAAGTCGCTGGGATTATAGGTGTGCACCACCACGTCCAACTGAAAGGAATTTATTGTGGATGCATATTTTGAAGAAGGGAGCAGGGTGGTACGTTTATTTACAAAGTTTAGAGGCAGAAATTAGGGTTGGTAAAGCCTATTTAAGTAATAAATATAACTAATTAAACTAATAGTAATAAACAGGAGCTACAAATGCTATAATTTCAAATTATCTATGGTCTGAGAAATAGGCCTTAAGTACTTCAGAACCCCAAAATACAATTTAAGGAAAGAAGTCCCAAAGAAGGAACTGACTAGGAATGTTCAAATTTTCTTTTTTTAGTATGAATTGAGTAGTTACAGGTGTTCAAAGCCCTAGAAAAAATGGCAGATATAACCCACAGTATTTTCAGTTTTGGGAAGGGGGAGGATTCTAAATGTACATAAAGCAACATGAGGATAATCACAAAGTCACATGTGCCAAATAATACCAGATTTCGTTGTAGAATGGATATAGGAAAAAAAAAGAATAATCAGAGTGGAGGTGAGATTCAGTCAGAGATTTCATGCAGAATGAGGGATGGGAAAGTGTCCTCTGGAGTTTGGGAGGACAAGGATGGCCTGCAGAGAGCTTAGAAAAGGCCCCTGACCTGGCAGTGCTGTGCTCAAGAGCCCAGGGATCTGCGCTTGCCTCAGGCCGTCTGCAGTCTTGGAAGTGGACATGGGGGAGGTCTGATTCAAACATTTTTTCTGAGCCTGTGAAATATACAACCAAGATGAAAAAATTAATTTCATTATTAAAAGCTTTAAAAGATTACTTAAGATGCCAAACAAATCTCTTAATGCCTACCTGGCATCACTTTAAGATTATATAACAAAACGTAACTAAAAACATTATTCTCTTATCACATTGGGAGAATTTTGCAAAGTGCATCCTCTAAAATCTATAGGCACACTAAATTTTCTCATCACCATTCAGAGAGGGTGCTAAGTTGACACCAGACTATTTTTTGTACCTAAGACTGTTGTTTGTTGTGACTGGAGGCAATAAGTTCATGAAAGATAAACTGTATGATATAAATATATAGTTTTTCCTATACTGAGGATCAAACTCAGGGCCTTATGCATGCTAGGTAAGTGTTGTACCACTGAGCTGGATGGTATTTAAGAACTAATAAGTTCCTTTTCATTCTTAAGAAAAAAAAAAGTAAGTTTCTTTACAATGCATTTTTTTGAGGGTACTTGGGATTGAACACAGGGGATGCTCTACCAAAAAGATCTAAATCCCAGATCTTTTTACTTTTTATTTTGAGAAAGGGTCTCGCTAAGGGGCAAAGGCTGGTCTCTAACTTGTGATCTTCCTGTCTCGTCTGCGATTACAGGAATGTGCCACCAAGCCTAGTTTATAATGCATTCTTAAGTAAGAGGACAAAAGACTTTCAAAGTACACTTTCAAACTTCACTTAGTTATGACACTACTACTTCACAGGGCAGTTGGTTTTTCAGAGCTTTTCTTTGGCTTCATATTATATATTCTATCAGTTTCATATTACATATTCTATCTAGAGTTTAGTCCAACCATCCCCACAGGGGACTTAAACTAATGACCTTAGTGCAAGCAAAATGCTGCCATCCTCCATTCACATGTGAGTGCTCACACAGACCCTGGCAGTGGACTACTTATGTTAACACTTCTGTTTGAACAATTATTTATTTGGTTTTCTTTTCTAATATAAAGATGGGAAGGAGTCTGACATTACCCAAGCAAGAATAGGACAGATCATTAAGGAGTCAAAAATGATCACTTTTCTCATTCTTCTATTGGCAAGGAAGGGCATACTTGTACTACTCTAGGCCAACAATCAATAAATTCTTAGGAAAAAAACCACAAGCTGAAAGGTCAATGTCAAAATCTTTCAGTTTCCATTGCATTTCCCCTAGAAAATCCTTTGCCTTCTGCTACAGGGAATCTCTCCACCTGGAGGACACCCATATTACAAGAGGCCTAGGGCAAATAGAAACTATATGCCTTGCCCACAAATATGTCTAGGTCATGGATACTGAGGATCACCTTGAAGAAACACCTAATCAGGTGAAAGATAGGAAATGCAGTTTACAGGGCAAGGCTGGTGGGAATCTGAAAAAAAAAAAAGAGGGATCAAAAGCCAAATAAATGAACCAGAATTAATATGCTCAAATGATCAAAAGTCCTTACTGTATGTTGCCAGTGCACAAAGATCAGGAATTTCTTTCAATGACTGGTTCACATTGAATAGAAGAAAGTCATTTTTATAGTTTTAGAGCAAAGACCTTTTTTTTTTTTTTTTAAATGGGCATTAAACCCAAGGGTGTTGTACATACTCAGTTTTTTCGAGAGAGGGTCTCACTAAGTTGCTAAGGCTGGCCTTGAACTTGTGATCCTCCTGCCTCAGCTTCCTAGTTGCTGAAATTATAGGTGTGCAGCACTATGGCTAGCTCACATTATTTTTTGATAAAAATGGTATTAGCCAGCTTCATCTCTCACCTAATTTATCAGATATGACCTGCAATGACTCCTGATTATCAAAAAAATAAAAATAAAAAAAGAAACACCAGCCTCAGCAACGGTGAGGTGCTAAGCAACTCAGTGAGACCCTGTCTCTACATAAAACACAAAATGGGGCTGGGGATGTGGCTCAGTGGTCGGGTGCCCTGAGTTCAATCCCTGGTACCAAAAAAAGAAAAGAAAGAAAGAAACAAAACCCATGCGTGCACATGCAAACACAAGATCTCCACAAAAGCCAAGAAGACTGAGGCTGGGATGAATAATCCTTCCTTCCCCTTTCTTTTCTTTTCTTTCTTTCTTTGTTTCTTTCTTTGTTTCTTTCTTTCTTTCTTTCTTTCTTTCTTTCTTTCTTTCTCTCTCTCTCTCTCCTTCTTCTTCTCTTTTTTTAAAAATTAATTTATTTAAATGCATTTCAAGTCATAGTATTCTTTTTTTTTTGGTACTGCGATTAAACCCAGACTCACTTTACTATTGAGCTGTATTTCCAGCCCCTTGCCCCTTTTTTTATTTTGAGACAAGGTCTCGTTAAATTGCTGAGGCTGGCTCTGAGCCTACGATCCTTTTTCCTCAAAGTCCCAAGTTGCTGGAATTATAGGTGTGTACCACTGTGCCTGGTCGTATTCATTTTCTTGAGTTGAGTGGTACTTTCCACGGGTATTTGCTCTATAATTATTTAACTATCTTTTATGCTTTTTTGTTTGGTTGTTTTTGTGGTGCTGGGGATCAAAAGCAAGGCCAGGCTGTGGGCAAGGCAAGTACTCTACCACTGTGCAACAGCCATATCCCCAACCTAACACCTTTACATTTTATGCATTTTTCTAAATGTTTTCTATTTCACAATACAAAAGATTAAAAGAAAACAAAAGAACAATCTAGCATTAAAGCATGAGGATTTTCTATCATTTGAGGATATTTTTATACAGTAGTGTACAGTCTTAAAACAGGATGAGCCTGGTGCAGTGGCACATGCCTGTAATCCCAGTGGCTCAGGAGGCTGAGATAGGAGGATCACAAGTTCAAAGCCAGCCTCAGCAAAGTGAGGCACTAAGCAACTCAGTGAGACCCTGTCTCTAAATAAAATACAAAATAGGGCTGGGGATGTGGCTCAGTGGTCGAGTGCCCCTGAGTTCAATCCTCAGTACCAAAACAAAAACAAAAAGAAAATAGGATGATTCCTTTGACAATATGTTTTGGGATAAGTGTTTTTAAAATCTCCTTGCCTGCTTATGTAGGTATTGAGCATTGATATTGGTGTATTTTCATCTCCGAACTACTGCCATGGGCTGGACTGCATCCCTTTCCTTGGGACTAGAATACTTACTCCAGTTGTTACATTGTGGAGCAGAGGGTTGGGGTGGCACGGGCAAGGCTATGGTGGCAGTAATCATCATCTACTGGGGATCTTGGTCTGGCCCCTATATTGGAATCTCCTTGACGTACCTACCAGGCCTGTATGTTTAGAAAGCTCTGCTGTCAGGTCTATACTGTCTATAGAAGTTCACACTGTGAACTGTTCACTCCCAGTCCTCTCATGAAGCAGGACTTAGGTCTGTCTTGTTCACTGCCATATCCCTAGCACCAGAGCAGGTGGCACCATGGTGAGCACACAGTAAAGGGTTGTTAAATAGAAATAAGTGAATATCACTGAAGCATAAGTCACAGGGGTCTCAGCCTCCTCCTAGCCCCAAACTTCCCACACTCAGAAGCCATCAATTTCCACCCATTTCCCCAAATTTTAAGTTGCCTCAGCTAACAATCTTTTCCAGAAATAAAACTGTCATCACCTTGCTTTGATGAACTTTTAGAGAAGACTTGTACTTGAAATACATCTTCCCTGGGCTTGGTGGTACATGCCTATAGTCACAACTACTTGGGAAGCTGAGGCCACTCTTGGCAAGTCTGAGGCCAGCCTCAGCAACTTAATGAGACTCTGTCTTAAAACAAAAAGTAAAAAGAGCTGGCGATGTAGTTCAGTGGGAAGCTATCCTGAGTTCAATCCCTAATACCACAAAAAGAAAAAAAAATTTTTTTCCCTTCACAAATATAAAAGCTACTTAAATATATACATACTCCTCAATTTAGGATGACAAATCCTTTCTAAAGTAAAAAAATCATTAAGCTGAACCACTTGAAGTGGTGACCATCTGCATTTTGTTGAGGATGTGGCTCCAAGAATTTTACTAATGCAAATGGACAATTTTAACTTTTTTTTTTTTTTGGTACCAGGGATTGAACTCAGGGGTACTCGGCCACTGAGCCACATCCCCAGCCCTGTTTTGTGTTTTATGTAGAGACAGGGTCTCACTGAGTTGCTTAGCACCTTGCCATTGCTGAGGCTGGCTTTGAACTTGTGATTCTCCCGTCTCAGCCTCTCAAAGTGCTGGAATTACAGGCATGCGCCACTGCGCTCAGACAATTTTAACTCTTTAGACCCATGATTTTGGCAACATATGGACCTACAGAAATATCCCAATGTATTCAAATACTTCATGTATCAATTCTCTCCCTCCACCATATACTTTGAAAAAAAGCCAATTACACGCTAGCAAGATGACATTCATCAAACAACAAGCATTTCATTAATGAAGCAGACCATCTAGACCTGCAAAGCTCTGGTACCTGCCCACTACCACAGAAATGGGTTGGGGCCAGCAAGATTAGAAAATATACAAGGACTTCAGGTTTCTGGTCTGACATTTAAGTTTTACAAGTCTTTATTCTAACAGCTAAAAGCTGAGTAAACTGAAAAGTCAAGAATTCTCCTTAGATCTGTCAGAGGAGTGAGGCCACAGGGCAAACCACTGCCATTTGCAACAGGGAAACAGACAGGTGGACAGAGATGGAAAATGATGATCTACCAGGTCAGAAACCCATGAACAGGAACCAGGGAAAGGGAAACTTTAATTGTAACTGACAAATAACTGGAGGCTCAGTGTGGCCTGCCTGAGAGATAAAAACTCCAGGGGGACCTAATCAGAGGGGACCCTCACACTTTTGTGAGTTTTACCTCCAGGAGTTCTACCAGGTCCTCATAGTGAATATCAGAGAAAAATCTCCTCGTACTTCCTGCAGGGGGAGGGAAAAGGAAGCATTTTGAAATATGCCAGACCATTCTGTTCTTAACAAGGCCTTCCCTAGGAGACACTATTTTAGTAAAGCCTAATCTGCTGGGGTTAATTAAGACCCTAGCTATTCAGAGGTTGGGGAATAACCAACTTAAGCCTCTCTAGCTTTTTATGTAAAGCAAGGGAAATATCCAATTCTAGCACCCAATGTTCATGTATTGGAAATTTAATCTCTAATATAGCAGTTTTGACAATTGGGAACCTTGGTGATTAAGTCATGAGGGCTTTGCCCTCAAGAATGCCATTTTTGGGCATGGAGGTGCATACCTGTAGTCCCAGCTATTAAGGAAACTGAGGTGGGAGGATTGCTTAAGCCAAGTGGGATTGAAACCAGCCTGGGCAACACAACAAGATGTTATCTCAAAAAACATTCTGCAAGAGTGTGTTCCTTACAAAAGAATGTCAGTCCCCTTCCTTTTGTCTCTCTGTTCTGCAAGTGTGCATGCCATCTCTTGCCCTCCCACCCTTTTGCCACAGAATGATGCACTAAGAAGGTCTTCACCAGGCACTGGGGTTGTGGCTCAGCAGTTGAGCGCTTGCCTCGCATGTGTGGGGCACTGGGTTCGATCCTCAGCACCACATAAAATAAAATAAAAAAAGGTATTGTGTTCATCTACAACTAAAAAAATTAAAAAAAAAAAAAAAAAAGAAGGTCTTCACCAGAGACTGGCCTTGACCTTGGATTTTTTAGTCTTGAAAACTGAGAGGAAATAAATTTCTTTTCTTTATAAATTACCCACTCTTGGTATTCTGTTACAGGATCCCAAAATGGACTAAGACATACAGTTGGCCCAGAGAAGTGGGGTACTGCTGTGAAAAGTGCCTTAAAATGTCAAAGTGGGTTTGGGACTGAATAATGGGCAAAGGTTGGAGAGTTTGGAGGACCAAGCTAGAAAAAGAAGCCTATATTGCCATAATGGGAATGTTAAGGGCAATTCTGCTGATATCAGAAGAAGGGTGCTTCTAAAGAATTTCTACGAAATTCTGAATCTTCTTAGAGATTACAGGACCATAATGCTGGTAGAAACAAGGACAATGAGATCTTAGACAAAAATGAGAAACCAGGTATTGGAAACTAGAATAAAGGCCATCCTTGTTATAAAGCAGCAAAAAAACTTGGCTGATTGTGTCTATGCCTGAAGGCTTGATAGAAGGCAGAGTTTAAGAGCAATGAACTAGGTTATTTGGAGGAAGAAATTTCTAAGCAAATTATTAAAGGATCTATGTGGTTTCTTTTAATTCTACATAGTAAAAATGAGAGAAGAGAGAAATGAATAAAAGATTAAATTAATAAAAATAAAAGGGAAGCATGGTGTAAAAATTTGGAAAATTTTCAGCCTGGCCATGCAAGGACAAAATGTGTTGTGTAAGGGTGCCAAAGCCAGAGGTTATTCATCGGGACAATAGGAGGACGACCTTGAAGGCATTTCAGAGACCTTTTTGTTCTTGGTGGTGGTGCTGGGGATGGAACCCAGGGCTTCATACATGCTAAGCATACACTGGCACTGAGCTGCATACCCCACTTCCTCATTTCAGACATCTTTGAGGCTACTCTCCCTATCACAGGCCCAGAGCTCTAGGAGGACAAAGTGATTCTGTGGTGCTGGGGTTGGGGGACACTGGGGTGCCCTCATAGGCTTGCTGCCTAAGGCTACCTTGGGACTTTGCTCCTGCCTTCCAGTGCAGTACTTCTCTGCTGTCCCAGCAATGGCTCAATCAGGAAGGGTATATATCTCATGTAGCCACTCTGGAAGGCACAAGTGGTAATCCTTGGTGGTATCTATGTGGTGCTAATTCTGGCACCCAGAGTATACAAACTGTGGGGCCAAGCCAGCCTCCATCTAGATTTCAAAGGATGTACTGGATAGCCTGGAAGCCCAGGCTGAAACCTACTTCCAAGACTCCGGAACTATAAAGCTACCAGCATGCCATACCAGCTGGGAGAGTTGAAGACAAGAGGCTCCAACCCTTGAGAGCTGCTTCATGGCCTGAGCCCAGCAAAGTTAAGGGTGGAGCTGCCCAAGCCTTTGATGACCCAACTTCTACCCCAGGATGACAGGAAGAAGATTATAAAGGAGAAGACTGTTTTGCAGCTTTAAGGTTTAACACTGTCCCTGTTGGGTTCTGGACTTACTTGGAACCAGTCACCCTCTTGTCCTTTCCTATTTCTCTCTTTTGGAATAGGAATGTCTATTCTATGTCTGTTGTACCACTGTATTTTTGGAAGCATATTACCTGTTTAATTTTACAGACTCACAGCTGTAAAGAGTTTGCTTCAGGATGAATCATGTCTGAGCGTCAGGCATATCTGACTCAGGTAAGACTGCATTTAGCACTTTTAAGTTAGTGCTGGAGTGAGTTAAGAATGTTTCGAATGTGGGGATGGAATAAATATGAGAAGGACATATATTCAGGGGGCCAGGGGATGGGATTCTTTGGTCTGAATGTGTCCCCAGAGTTCATGTATTAATTCCATTAATCCTCAATGCAACTAGTGTCGAGAAGTGGACCTTTAAAAGGCAATGAGGTCACAAGGGCTTTGCCTTCACGAGTGGATTAATGCCACTATTGAGAGAGTGAATTCCTGACAAAGGAATAAGTTTGGCCTCCTCTCATCTCCCATGAGTATTCTCTTGTTCTTCCTTAATTTCTCAAAAGAAATTTTAAAATATTTTTAACTATAGAAAATGAAAATACAATTTCTCAAATTTTGAGAATGAAGTTGGATGCAGTGGCACATGTCTGTAATCCCACCTATTTGAGAGGCTGAGACACGAAGAGTGTGAAGTTTGAGGCCAGCCTCTACAACGTGGTAAGACCCCATCACAAAAACAAACAAGGGGCTGGGATTGTAGCTCAGCGGTAGAGCGCTTGCCTTGCATGCGTGAGGCCCTGGGTTCGATCCTCAGCACCACATACAAAACAATAAAATAAAGACATTGTGTCCATCAGCAACTAAAAAAATTTAAAAAAAAACAAAAACAAAAACAAAAACAAAAACAAACAAATTGGTAGAATGCAGCAAATGCAGTGCTTAGCGAGAAACCTACAGCATTTAATGTGTATATTAGAAAAGAAGAAAGATCTAAAATCAATCACCTTAAGAAACTATAAAAAGAAAAAAATTAAATCCAAAGAAAGCAGAAGAAAAATAATAAAAATTAGAGCAGAAATCAATGAAACTGAAGACAGGAAACTGACACAGAAAATCAATGAAATTAAAAGCTGATTCTTTGAGAAGATCAATAAAATTGACTGGCCTCTAGCCAAGCTAAGAAAAAAGATAGAAGATATAAATTAATCACATTAGAAATTAAAGAGAGAACATCACCTCTTATTCCATGGATATTAAAAGAATAAGACTAGCATGTGTGAGGCCCTGGGTTCAATCCCTAGCACCACAAAAGGAAAAATACATTTTATGAACAACTCTATGCCCATAAATTCATGAATTTGATAACTAAGATGAAATTGACTAATTCCTTTTAAGATAATCTGTCACTCACATAGGAAGAAATAAGATAATTTTAATATGCTTATATGCATTAAATAAATTTAATCAGTAATTACTTCCAAAATAGCATCAGGCTCAGAGGGGTTCACAGGTGAATTCTATCAAATATTTAAGGAAGAAATCTTACCAATTCTCTATAATCTCTTCCAGAAACAAAGGGAAAACTTCCTAACTCATTTTATGAAGTCAACATTACCCTAATACCAAAACCAGAAAAAGTGTTTACAAGAACACAAAACCACAGACCAGTATCTTTCATAAATACAGATGCAAAGATCCTCAACAAAATATTAGCAAATAAAATTAGTATCATATGAAAAGAATTACATATCACAACCAGCTGGGACTTATGCGAGATATACAATGTTGGTTTGATATTTAAGAATCAATTTATGGCTAAGCACAGTGGTATAGGCCTGTAATCCCAACTGCATGGGAGCCTGAGGTAGGAGAATAGCCAAGTGTGAGGTCAGTCTTGGCAACTTGGCAAAAAAATAAAAGGAGCTGGGAGTAAAATGCTCCTGGGTTCAACCCCTAATACCAAAAAAAAAAAAAAAAAAAAAAAAAGGACTCAATTAATATAAACTATCACATACATAGGCTAAAGAAGCTGGGTATGGTGGCACACACCTGTGATGCCAGCGACTTGGGAGGCTGAGGCAGGAGGATTACAAGTTCAAAACCAGCCTCAGCAACTTAGTGAGGCCCTAAGCAACTTAGCAAGACCCTGTCTCAAGGGCTGGGATTGTAGCTCAGCGGTAGAGCGCTTGCCTCACATGCGTGAGGCCCTGGGTTCGATCCTCAGCACCACATACAAAACAATAAAATAAAGACATTGTGTCCATCAACAACTAAAAAACTATTAAAAAAAAAAAAAGACCCTGTCTCAAAATAAAGAATATAAAAAAAGGGCTGGGGATGTAGCTCAGTAGTCAAGTGTCCCTGGGTTTAATCCCTGGTACCAAAAATAAGAAGGAAGGAAGGAAGGGAGGGAGGAAAGGGAAGGGAAGGGAAGAAAAAGGTAGGGTAGAGTAGAAGGAAGACAGACTGGGGATGTGGCTCAGTGGTAGGGCACTTGCCTGGCATGGGTGAGACCCTGGGTTTGGTCCATGGTATCACCAAAAAAAAAAAAAAAAAAAAGTATGTATCTCAATAGGCTAATGAAGAAAAATCAAGTCCTTATCAACACATGCAGAAAAAGTATCTGACAAAATACAACTCTCATTCATGAAAACAACAACAAAATGCTTAGCAAGGCAGGGACAGATGGGAACTTTTCCAACTTGATACGTATATCTACAATAAAAATTAACAGCTAACATACTTTTTACTATTATTATTTTTAGGTGCTGGGGATTGAACCCATGACTTTGTGCATGCTAGGCAAGTGCTCTTCCACTGAGCTATACCCACAGCCCATCAGGACTTACTTGTTTGTTTTTTGAGATGGGTCTTGATGTGTTGCCCAGGCTGGCCTTGATCTCCTGGGCTCAAGTGATCCTCCTGCCTAAGCATCCAGAGAAGCTGGGACTACAGGCACGTCCCACTATGCCCAGCTAACATATTTAATGGTGAGAAACTTGAAGCTTTCCTGCTAAGATCAAGAACAAGGCAAGAATGTCCCCTCTTACCACTGCTTTCAACATCAACCTGGAAGTTCTAGCTAATGCAATATAAGAAAAGAAAACCCATATGATTGTATTACCTGCCAGAGGGTAGTTAAGAGTTAAAATCTATGGAAGGGATACCTTGTCCCCCTCTAAAATTGCCAAGCAAGCCAGCAGAGCAGTTTATCTACCCAAAGAGGTGTCCTTTTTGTATTTTTGATTCAAAAGGGCACTTTTCCCTAACTTATACAAAGGCCTTGTACAGAGCAGCAGAGGCCCTAGGAAGCTGCTTCCTCATGTTGTCCATGGCTTCTAAAGCACTGAAGGTCTCATCAGATCTCTGAGAATAGGGGTGAGAGGTAGATCCAAAAGGGCAGTGGTTCTCAAATGTGAGTTACATCCAGATCACCCAGGGAGCTTCTGAAAAATGGATTTTCTGGGTTTTAACCACAATTAGAAATTGTGAAATTCAGAAATCCAATGTTGTGCTTAGAAATCTATAGTTTTTAAAAACTCTCCAGTTGATTCTGATGCATTGCTAAGTTTTGAAAAATCACTGTACTTGCCAGTGGCTGTTAAATGCTTTACTTGGAATAATGTAAAGACAGGTTTGGGTGGTTGGTCATTGGTCTAGGAAACTGGTCAGAGAAAACAATAATGACCAGAGAAGAGGCCATTCTTATCTTAAAGGGTGTCAAAGAGGAGCAGAGTCTGGTTTCTTTCTTTCTTTTTTTTAATTTAAATTAAAAAAACTTTTTTAGTTGCAGACAGACCCATAATAGTATTGTATTTTATTTTTTTTATGTGATACTGAGGATCAAACCCAGTGCTTCACATGTGCTAGGCAAGCAATCTGCCACTGAGCTATAGCCTCAGCCCCAGAGTCTGGTTTCTGACCCTAATAAAGCATTGCACTATACTGGACTTGGGCTCATTCACAAATCATATTCTCTTACACATTAGGGTATGTTTCTGATAGTTGCAATACCTTGATAAGACATCTGACTATTTACAGTGTCCACACCATTGTGGTGACCACAGAGAAGGTAGCCAAAGGGTACCAATCACAGCCCTTCCCTCTGAAAATTTACCATCCAGAAAACACACAGGCCCACTGAAACACAACAGATCAGTAGCGTATCATAATTATGGTATTCAAGATTAGCTGAGGGCTGAGGTGGTGGCTCAGTGGTAGAGCGCTTGCCTAGCATGCGTGAGGTACTGGGTTCGATCCTCAGCACCGCATATAAATAAATAAAAAATAAAAGTCCATCAACAACTAAAAAAATTAAAAAAAAAAAAAGAGTAGCTGAAAAGATGGGCATGATGGTGCACGCCTGTAATCCCAGAGGCTCAGGAGGCGAGACAGGAGGATTGCGAGTTCAAAGCCAGCCTCAGCAAAAGTGAAGCACTAAGAACTCAGTGAGACCTTGCCTCTAAATAAAATACAAAATAGGGCTGGGGATGTGGCTCAGTGGTCGAATGTCACTGAGTTGAATCCCCAGTATCCACCCCCCAGAAAAGTTTAGCTGAGCCTCATGTCTATCTAGAAAACTTTTTTGTTTTCCTAGTTGGTTTTGCTTTGAACATTATTTCATTATCTTCAAGCCTAGGAGACCGATGAGACTTTCTACCGACACTACAAACTGCATGGCCACATTCGTCTCCCCGCACCTCTCTCGTTACAATAGAAGAGGCACGCTTCCTATGGTCCAAGAGAATCCTGGCAATGCTCTAGAATGCATGTTTTCCTTCCCATCAGCTTTGAAGAAAACTTCAAGTGTTTCCCACTTAAAAAGAAAATTTCCTTGATCCCACACATCCTTGTAGCTACCACAACATCAGAAACCTCCATTTTTCTGAAATTTGTCTATGCTCGTTTCTTGCAATCTGGCTTCTGCATCTACAATTCCTTAGAAACAAGTCTTACCAAGGACACCAGCTGCCTCCAAGTTGCTAAATCCATTAGAAACATCCCAGTCCTTATCTCAGTGGTGCTCCACTCTGAGGCCCTCTTCCCGCCTACCTGCACCATTCTCTTTTCTCATCTCCCAAGAGGCTGATCCCTACTGGCTTTACTCTTCCTCACTCTCTTTCTGCGTCCACCCCCTAAATGTTGAGATGTTCTGGGGTTTCTCTTCCAGTTGACTTTTTTCTCTATTGATGTACTTACTGTCCCTGGTCTATTTTATCTACTCTCACTGCTGTGATTACAATTTATGTACTGATCAACTCCATTTTAGCCCATATTTATGTCCTTAAGCTTTAGCATATATAGTTATTTGTCATCCAACCTGGTTGTCCTTCAGGAACCTCCTACTTGACAACCACATCCCAAACCAAACTCAATAACTTCCATTCAAACTAAAATCTCTTCCCATTTTTCTATTTCAGTGAACCTGAGTGTCACTGTCAGGATCCTGTGTGTCATCCTTATTATTTCCCTATGGCTAAGCAATTACAAGTTCAGGGGTAGGGCCCTGCAGGAGAGAAAAATTAAGATAGGATGGAAAAGGACATGCAGTGGAAACCAATCAGTAAAGGTTGGAACTCACAATGTGCCTGGCCTATTTAGAAGACCATGAGGGATCAGCCTTGCTGAACGGAGGGCTTTGACCACTGAAATCTGACTGCAGGCTAGGGATCTGTACTTCTTTCTGTAAGAACAGGAAACTCCCAGATGATTTAGTTCAGTCACCAAGCAAATGTTTTAGGAGGTTAATGTGGTGGAAATCCATGTTTCAGAAGGGACCAAAGGCAGATTAATGACCTAGACAATTACTACAGTTGTCTAATTAGCAGATGGTGGGGTTGCAATGGACTATGGAAATCATCTAGATGGCTGGTTTTCTACCCTGGCTGCAATTGAGAATCACTTGGGGAGCTTTTGGAAAATGCTAATGCCTAACACCCTTCCTCCAGGCTGTTTAAATCTAAGTTAAGGGGGTAAGGTTCAGGAATCCATATTTTTTAAAAGCTCCCTGAGGATTCTATTAGCCAGCTAGAGTTCCTCATTTTAGAGAAGAGAAAATCAGGGCTTAGCAAGTTTAAGATAGGAACTTAGCCCACAGAACCACTAACTGGCAGAGCAGGATCAACAACTCAGCTCTGATTACTGAGCCAACTCTTATTTTTCCATTACATTTCATTCCCTCTTAAAGACTTCCTTAAAGTCTTTCCTTAGAAAAAGAGAGAGTTGGGAAGCAGAATGGTAATCAATAGCTAGCAGGTAAGTCTGGCCTTTATGAGCAATTGTCTATGAACCTCCTCTACTATGACATAGGACCAACAGTGCTACTTATAGAAAGTAGAAGAAAGGTTTAGAAAGAACATGTACAGCTCCAGCACAAAAGAAGAGGCACACCTCCTACGGTCCACAGAGAATCCTGGCAATGCTCTAGAATGCATGTTTTCCTTCCCGTCAGCTTTGAAAAAAACTTCATTGTTGTTGTTAATAAAACGATTATTTTACTATTATTGGAAAGAATGGATATGAGATATTTTCAAAGAATTTATAAGATCTGGTAATTTATAAAGGTATAGAAGAGGCAGGTGTGGTGCATACCTATAAGACCAGCGACTTGGGAGGCTAACACAGGTGGATTGCAAATTTGAGGCCAGCCTCAGCAACTTAGTGAGAACTTGTCTCAAAAAAGGACTGAGGATGTGGCTCAGTGGTTAAGGGCCCCCCTGGGTTCAATCTCAGGTAACCCCCCCCCAAAAAATAGGAGAAGAAAACAAGAATATCTAGATTTTTTGTGTGGTGCTGGGGAATGAATTCAGGGATGCTCTACCACTGAGCTACATCCCCAGCCCTTTTAATTTTTATTTGAAACAGTGTCTTTCTAAGTTGCCAAGGCTGGCCTTGAATTTGGCAATCATTGTGCCTCAGCCTCCTGAGTACCTGGGATTACAGGTGTGTACCATCACACCCAACAAGAACATTTAGATTTTGAAGTATGTCTGAATATCTGAAATTCCATAGTAAGGCAGGCAGGCTGCACTGGAGGGGAGCAGGGAATTAGGGAGGAGCTGGCGGGGCTGAGACTTGAGTAGAGAATTCAGCCTTACTCCTGCACTCCCACACCCACTGTGCAGTAGGCGCTGCAGGCAACATGGGCTCAGCTAGTCTCAAAGAATTTTATTTTATTTTATTTATTTATTTTGGTACCAGGGATTCAACTCAGGGGCACTAGACCACTGAGCCACATCCCCAGCCCTATTTTGTGTTTTATGTAGAGACAGGGTCTCACTGAGTTGCTCAGCGCCTCGCCGTTGCTGAGGCTGGCTTTGAACTCATGATTTTCCTATCTCAGCCTCCCTAAGTGCTGGGATTACAGTGTGAGCTACCGCACCTGGCTGAATTTTAAATCTATAGATCTAAAGAGTTTTGGATATATGATAATGTGTTTACTTTTGTTTGATAGGCTAAACTCTTGTAAATCACCTGCTTTAATCATTGACTTTAAATTTTTAATCCATTTACAAGAAAGTGTAAAACCTATGAGTTACTCTCAGCATTAAGACTTAAATTCACTGGGCTCCTTGGAGAATGGCTGATTCTAGCTAGGTTCCAGGCAAGGGGATCTCAAGGTAAGCCTACAATATCTTGTGCCAGAAAGCAAGGAAGTGCTCAAAGAAGGAGACATGTACAGAGAAAAAGTACAGGAGCCAACAGGCCTCCATGATCAAATTTGGGACAATTTGAGCATCTAAAAGGAAGGCAATAGATTACAAGACATTCAATACAAAAAAGAACATATGAACTTTTAGAGATATACATTAAACCATTACAAATGAACCAGTATGTCAGGATTAGCTTCAAAATACCACTGCACAGGGAGATGATGGGTAGAGTTGGGGTGAGACGAGAGCAGCCATGCAGCCATGAGCTGGTAAGTGCTGCAGCTGATTGAGTATGGGGCTCATTATACCATTTTGTCTACTTTGTTCATGTTTAGAATTTTTCATAATAAACTTTTTTCTAAAAATGAATGCAAAATTCCTAAAAGCAAATATGTGAGTTCATAATGTTACTAAAAAAAGAAAAGAGAGGAAGAAAAATCTTTTCTTTTCCTTTCTTTGTTACCAGACGTTGAACTCAGGGGTACTCAACCACTGAGCCACACCCCCAGCCCTATTTTGTATTTTATTTATTTATTTTTTTTTTGGGTGGTGCTGGGGATTAAACCCAGGGCCTTGTACATGAAAGGCAAGCTCTCCACAAACTGAGCTATATCCCCAGCCCTGTATTTTATTTAGAGACAAGGTCTCACTGAGTTGCTTAGCGCCTTGCTATTGCTGAAGCTGGCTTTGAACTTGGAATCCTCCTGCTTTAGCCTCCCAAGCTACTGGGATTCCAGGCACGCACCACCATGCCTGGCAAAAAAGCTTCTCTTTATGGAAAAATTCTAGTCAATAAATGTAGACAGGGTAGTACAATTAGAAAAATCACCATTTTGCAACCATCAATTATAATATTCAGTGAGGGCCACATCAAAGTTGACAAAAAGAGGGCACACACCAATCTTAGCTACTTGGGAGGCTGAGGCAGGAAGACAGCAAATTCAATGTCAGCCTCATCAATTCAGTGAATCTTATCTCAAAATAAAAAATCAGGGGCTGGGACTATAGCTCAGGGGTAAAGTGCTTGCCTTGTATGTGTGAGGCCCTGGGTTCGATCCTCAGCACCACATACAAAGCAATAAAATAAAGACATTGTGTCCATCTACAACTAAAAAAATATTTAAAAAAAATAAATAAAAATAAA
>PVHX01015732.1:28973-45689 GCA_004024805.1 Geosciurus inauris
AATCCTGGAGATCACTTCTTTACAGAAGGATTAAGTACATTGAGGAGAAACTGGGCAACAGCACCATAAAGCTAGTGCTTATATTCAGCATCACCAATAATGGGACAAACTGACATTATGTGTCTTGCCCAAACTATTAGGCCAGATGAGGTTTAATGAGGAGGAAACAGACAACTCCCTGTTGAGGGCCACTCTACAAGACTATTGATGGGGCTGTTATATACTAAAGCCAGGTGACAACTAAATGAAACTAGTGTTCTGATTGGATTCTACAGTGCAAAACTGGCATATGGGACATTATCGGCTCAAATGAAAGAAATCTAATATAAACCACTAGTGACTCTAGGTGAGTGGGCTCCCTGTACTCTTCCCATTACAAATGTAGGGAGGGGACTTAAGTTCACACCCCAAGAAATTGGTTCCACTGGTAATCTGCAGGTAACTGGGTGGCTGGGTAAGCACTTTTCTATACCATGAGATTTTTAGAATCAAGTTAATGTATATTTATATTGAAAGCAAATAACATTTATATGTAAAAACTTGGCCCTAATATTAATACTTCATAGTATTAAAACTTGCTGAATTCAATTTCCCCAAATAGACAAACACCAAAGGTCTCTGGTTCATTGCCACACTTATAATTTATACAAATATTTACACAGAAATTATAAAGTAAGAGTCCCTATTGATGTTTCCGGAGGCCGTGGAGGGTATGATCTATATACTACCCTTCCAATTCATGATGCCTCCAAGGCTATCATCCCTTTCACCAACATACCTGATATTTTACCTGTTCCCCAAAAGTGACAGTAGGAGCACACTTGAAATAACACCACTGACCTAGTTTCTGATATTTTTTCAGCCGAAAAATCACCCAAAATAGCTGGGCGCGATGGCAGAAGCCTGTAATCCCAGCACTTAGGGAGGCTGAGACAGAATAGCAAGTTCAAAGCCAGCCTCAGCAATGGCGAGGCGCTAAGCAACTCATTGAGACCCTGTCTCTACATAAAACACAAAAATAGGGCTGTGGATGTGGCTCGGTGATCGAGTGCCCCCTGAGTTCAATCTCTAATACCAAAAAAAAAAAAAGGAACAAAAAATTACCTTGAAGCTACCTGAGTAGGCTTCTTATTAGCTTTGAACAACTGACACTTGGGAATAAGAGGCTTTCCCCCATTAAAACTTTATTATCTAGCCAAAAAAAAGGGGAGGGTGATGACCATTCTGTAGCTGATTAGTATAATTAATCATAACAACAATAAAGCAGAGCAGTACATACTGACAGATATACTCATGTTTTCTGCGTGACAAATGCAGAGGCTGTGTCTGGGGAAATAGAAAGAACCTAGAAACAGGAAACTTCAGGAAGAAACTAAGGCACTGGGAGGAAGACTTCCTTTTTCTCTGAACTATTTAGGAACTTTTCACATTTTTCCCAACTGCATGTTTTATTTATTTCTAATAAATGCATAAATATGTTTTGATAAATGCTGTCTAGGAATCATTTTCTCTGTGAGGGACAAATTTTTAAAATCAGAAGGAAATTTAGCTAATTTATAATCTTGCCACGAGACACTGCAGTTAATGTTTTGTGTACTTTCTCCTAATCAAATTTCAGAGTGTTTCTTAAGTAAGAGGTTTTTCAGTTTTCTAGTTCACTACATTGTCTTTCTTCATCATTTTTCTTATTTGCTTTTTGTGGAACTAGGGATGAAGCCCAGAGGCACTCCACCTCTAAGCCACATCCTCAGCCTTTTTTATTTTTATTTTGAAATAGGTTCTCACTCACTAAGTTGCCCACTATAGCCTCGAACTTGCCATCCTCCTGCCTCAGCCTCCCCATTCACTGGGATGAAAGGTGTACAACACCACACCCCACTTTCTTCACCATTTTTCTAAAACAGTAACTTTTTAATAAATATTTTACACTTACATGTGCATTTATCATTAAAAATTATTTTGTAAACCTGTACGTGTAAGGTAGAAACAGCCCTCCCCATACCCAGTTTCAGCCTTCCCTTCTCTAAAGCCTACACAGTCCCTGCCCCAGAAAGTTTCCCCGCTCAAGTTTCCTGCCCAAGCTAACAAAGCCTAACCAGCCAAAGTTAACCTTCAACTACCTCAGGGGTGCTCACAACCAAGACCACCAATCCGCACCTGGCACATTGGCCTAAAACGACCGATCCATAGCCCACGATGCATTTACTGCAGGCCCTATAAATCCCATGCCCCCCACCCCCGCACCCCCAGCATCCTCCTGCACTGACCTCCATGAATAAAGATCCCTTGGTTATATGGAGTGTGTTATGTCCAGTTCAGAGAGAACCTTACAGTACCCAAATTTATTTTTGGAAACCTGTTCACTGGCTATGTAGTATTTCATCATTTCAAATTATTCCCTTATTATTGGACATATGGGATTTTTAGAAAAATTTTTGCAATTGAAGAGTATCTATGTTATGCTTCATTTTGAGTAAGAAAAAAGGAGAAATAAGAAAATATGCATGTATTTGCTTATGTGTGTGAAAACAGGAAGAATAAACTTGAAACAAAGAATAGTGAATTCAGTGGAGGTACAAAGTGGCAAGGAAGGCAGGCAGGGTGGATGTTAGGGTTTGGGTCTGAAATATCCTCCAAAGACTTATGAATTGACAGTTTGGCCTCTAATGCAGCAATAATTGGAGATGGGGCTCTTGGGACGTGATTGGATCATGAGGGATCTGACCTCATTAGTGGACTAATCCATAGATGGTTTTGATGGTTTCAGAGCTGATGGCATTATTGGGAGATGTTTAAACCTAGAAGGTGGGGTCTCATTGGAGGAAGAAGGTCATAGCAGGTGTGCCCAGGAAGAAGGTACTTCTTGTCCTCAACTCCTTTCTCTTTGCTTCCCAAGTGCCTCGAGGTAAGCAGCTTTGCTCTGCCATGACCTTCCGGGTTATATTCTGCCTTGCCTCTGGCTCAGAAACAATAGAGTCAGCTGACCATGGACTAAGGCCCCTGAGACTTTGAGCCAAAATAAATCTTTCTTCCTCTAAGTTGATTTTCTCTGGTATTTTGTTCCAGTGGAAAAAAGCTAACTAACACAGGGGAGGAGGAAGCACAGTCCAGGTCTGTGTTCATGCAGCCCCAACTGTGCCGCCATGCTCATGGCTCTCATGTGTTCCAAGTAATTAAATAGCCAGGTGAGATGGCACACTCCTGTGAACCCAGCACTCCAGAGGCTGAGGAAGGAAGATTGCAAATTCAAGGTCAGCCTATGCAACTTAGTGAGACCACCTCAAAAAAAAAAAAGGCTGGAGATGTAGCTTAGTGGTAGAGCAAGCACTTCGCCTAGCATGTGGTGCAAGGCCCTGGGTTCAATTTCCAGTACCAAAAAAACAAACAAAAAAATAAAAAATAAAACACCTCCAAAACAACTAGCCCAAATAACTTTGAATATAGTATTTTCACTATAAATTCTTAAGCAAAAGACAGGACTATGAAACAATACTGAAGTCTAATTAGTAGGTCTGTATTCCATAATGATGAAAAACATGGATTAACAATTCTAGGGCTGAGGTTGTGGCTCAGTGGTAGAAGTGCTTGCCTAATGTGTGAGGCACTGGGTTCAATCCTCAGCACCATATAAAAAAGAAATAAATAAAATGAAATTATTAAAAATATTTTTTTAAAAAACAATTCTAAAACACTGCGAATTTTAGGATTGAGCAAACAAACATATTGTGGGGCTGTCCTTTTTGCTGTTAGAAAAGGGAACAATGAGTACAGAAAAGAATGAGGCTTGAGTGAATCCAGTAGTTGTAGGTTACAATTGAAGTATCAACATAAACGCAGAGCTAGTTGCCGGGCGCGGTGGCTCAAGCCTGTAATCCCAGCATTTAGAGAGGCTGAGACAGGAGAATCGCGAGTTCAAAGCCAGCCTCAGCAAGGGCGAGGGGCTAAGCAACTCAGTGAGACCCTTTCTCTACATAAAACACAAAATAGGGCTGGGGATGTGGCTCAGTGGTCGAGTGCCCCTGAGTTCAATCCCCGGTACCAAAAAAAAAAAAAAAAAAAAAAAACCCGCATAGCTAGTAATATACATTGATAAATACATAAATAGCTATGAATATTTGGTATGTATAAATAAATGTATTTACCAGTTGAGATGACCTCAGTAGCTTCAAACTTACATAGTGCTCAGATCTTGCTTTTTAAATATTATTCTCCATTAGGAGTAAATATCCTTGTAGAAATTGTTGATTCCAGGGAAAGGGCACAGAATTAAAAAGATGAACAAGAAACATCTTTTTCCTTTTTTTTTTCTTTTTTACTTTTTATTTTAAGACAAGTTTTTTGTTTTGTTTTGTTTTGTACTAGGAATTGAATTCAGAGATACTCAACCACTGAACCACATCTCCAGCGCTATTTTGTATTTTATGTAGAGACAGGGTCTCATGGAGTTGCTTAGTGCCTCGCCGTTGCTGAGGCTGGCTTTGAACTTGCGATTCTCCTGTCTCAGCCTCCGAAAGTGCTGGGATTACAGGCGTGAGCCATTGCGCCTGGCTAAGACAGGGTCTTGCTGCATTGTTGAGGCTGGTCTCAAATTTGCAATCCTCCTGCCTCAGCTTTCCAAGTTGCTGGGATTGCAGGCATGTACCACCATGCCTGGCTAACATGGAACGTTTTGTTTTGCCAGAAATGAAAGGAAGTGCCCAAAGCACAACAGAAATATGTCAGAAGGATCAGCAGCCAATTTGGAGGGGTGCCCACTGGCCAAATTTGGGTTGATTTGAGCTTCCAAATAAGTTATTATGACTGTTTATAACTCATTGAGTAAAACCTATGAGTAACAATCTATGTGCCCAAACTGATATAAACAAACAAATATGTAAAGAGAGGAGAAGGAAAATCTCTTTCTTAGAGTAGAACAATGATGTTATTAGAAAGTCTCCATTTGGAGACCATCATAATAAATAGCTCAGTAATCACTGAAATAATAAGATTCAGGCAGGAATTACCAATGTGAACTTAAACTAGTGCTTGCAAGTTTGATCAGAAACTGGGTATCTATAGAGTCTGAGTATTTCCCAGAAGATTCTTATCAATGATAAGATGAAAAATAGTGGGGAGACCTGGCAGACAGCATCTTCAGCAAATGTTTAACAGCATCAGCAATGAGACAAAGCTACATGGTGAGCCTTGAGGACATAATACTTCTGTGACAATTCTGCCAAAAATACATATCCTGAATTTAATCATGAGAAGACAAATCAGAGAAACTCAAATTGAGGAGTATGGTACAAAATAAATGGTTGGTACTTGTCAAAAACATTAGAATAATGAAAGGCAAAGATGGAGGATCTGCTGCAGATTTAAAGACACAAGGACGATGAAATGAGACAGGGAGCCTGGGTGGATATTGGACTATAAAAAACAAAACAAAATTTTTTCCCCAAAATAATTTTCTTTCTCATTTGCTCTTAGGGACATTATTGGGAAAATTGACTAAATCTGAATAAGATCTGTAGATAGTAGAATTGTAATAAAGCTGAATTCTAGATTATTTTTGGTGGGGGTCCTGTGGATTGAACCTAGTGGTGTTCTACCACTGAGTACATCCCCTAGTTATTTTTAATTTTTTTTTTTTAATTTTGAGACAGGATATTGCTAAATTGCTGAGGCTGGCCTCAAACATTTGATTCTCCTGCCTTAGTCTCCCAAGTCGCTGAGATTACAGGCATGTGTCACCACACCCAGTTGATTTCTTGATTTTGATAACTGTGCTGTGGTTATATAAGGAAATATCCTTGTTTTTAGAAAATACACACTGAAGGGTAAAGTTAGGGGTCAAGAAAGAACAGGCCTGTAATTTACTCTAAAAATTTTGTGTGTACGCACTTGAACACATGACAGGGTGGGTAAAAAGAAGGATAAATGTGGTAAAAAGCTAACATCTGGGAAATCCCTTCGTTTTTGGGGTTCTGGGAATTGAACGCAGCAGGGCCACTCAACCACTGAGCCATATCCCCAGCCCTATTTTGTATTTTATATAGAGACAGGGTCTCACTGAGTTGCTCAGTGCCTCACTTTTGCTGAGGCTGGCTTTGAACTTGTGATCCTCCTGCCTCAGCCTCCCAAGCCGCTGGTATTACAGACGTGCACTACTATGCCGGGCTCAACATCTTGGAAATCTTGGTGAAGGGCATATGATAATTGTTTGCAAAATTCACATGACTTTAACTTTTCTGTAAGTATAACAATATTTCAAACACACACACACACACACACACACACACACACACACACACAGCTTTGATACCAAAACTAGTACACCGAACATCCTTGATCATAATCTTTGTTTCCTTAGGATTTTTAGTGGAATTACTAAGTCAAAAATATAGTTTTAAAAGGATTGGTGTATATATATTTAAAAGATTGATATTGAAATACATCAATATATAAAAACAAAATTCTAGAAATTCCTGAATGTGGAAGAGAAAGGCAGTGAAAATGGAGGAATGAGGAGGGTAAAAGTGGGGGATAGAAAGGGGCCTCCTAGCTGGAAAGGAGAGGAGCTGGAACTACAGAGTATGCTCCAAATGAGTGGGAACCAAAAGCGGAGGAGGAAACGGTCAGCTGATGAGAATGAGGGACTGAAGCTGATGATCAGTCCCTTTTAAGAAACTTAATCCTTATGTGGTGTCACCAATTACCACAGTAATTCACCTGCACAATGGCATGATAAGAGCAGCCTCAGATACCTGGTCAGATGGGAGTGCCCTGATTCTCTCCATCTGTGTGCCTCCCTCTAGTGTGAGGCCACTGTTGAGTCCTACTGAATCCCTGAGCCTTTCTGGTTGGCACCCAAAAACCAGTCACAACATTCCACCCAGTTTATAGTCACAAGACCTAGTGGCCTGCCATGTGATATATGTAAATAATCTAAAATAATCTTTCTTCTTAAATGCACATCATGTATTTCATCAAGTACATACAAAAATAAATACTGGCCCTGTGGAGTACTTGCTATTTGCCAGAGACTATACAAATGCTTGGTGGGGATTATCTCATTGATCCTGCCAATAACGCCATGGGATGGTAACATGGTTATGCCCATTTCACTAAAGAAAGTTAATTAACTGGCTCCACATCAGAAAACCTAGATTCAGATGCCAGAGTTTGTTCTGTTATGCTGGATAAAGTATCTTAATCATGAAGATAAAACACAACCAATCATAAATTGAACGTTTTAAGTTAACAAATCAGGAGCCTAAGATAAAAATTATATTTTGAGTATGCATTCCATTTTTCCATTCTATAATCTATCAGACATTTATTTGAACAAAAAAGCATTACCTGACAGAAGAACTGTTGCTGGGTTCCTGCTCCAGGTGTGTTACTGAACGTGCTGGTAGATTTGGAAGAAGAAACTGGAAGACGATGAGACACACTGACTGGTATTGGAGTCCTGTTTGGCTGGGTCAGCTGATCTCCCGTAAAGTTTGATCCTGATGCACCAGATTGAACCACAGACCCAAGACTAGGATGGGCAGTGCTGCCTGAACTAACAGCAGGAAACCGGCTAGGTCCTGACATGCTTGTCGCAGAAGGCATGGTAGTGAAGCCCGGTCTTCCTTGGGAAACGCTGCTCTGCCCAGGTGACACGTGTAATACAGTTGGTGATGCTTGCTGCAAGGGCATCTGCCCACCAACAATCTGAGAAGAGGCATGATTGACTATCACTGGACTTCCAGAGGTGGCGAATGTCTGCCCCGACACTAACTGGACGGCAGTATTCTGGTTGTTTAGCATCTGTCCAGAATATGGTTGGTTGGTCCTGAGCATGTTGGAAGAATTCCTGTTCAACATGACATGCTCTGAGGCCACTTGGCCAGAAATGAGCTGAGAAGGTTGAGTCTGAAGAAGTTGCCCATTAATGGTCTGGACATGGTGTACCGAGTTAGAACTGACGGAAAGGCTTGTAGGTATGAGGAACTGACTTTGGGGTGTATGAGGCTGACCCATGGGGGAATGAATAACAATACTACCCCCAGTGCTGCTCACTGCCTGTGAGGTGACAGGCTTTCTTGTGTTCTGTTGGT
This sequence comes from Geosciurus inauris, assembly GCA_004024805.1. NCBI lineage: Eukaryota > Metazoa > Chordata > Mammalia > Rodentia > Sciuridae > Geosciurus > Geosciurus inauris. The sequence goes on from PVHX01015732.1 coordinate 37,061, forward strand.
TTACAATGTTCACAGACATGTGTGGACCAACCACTGAGCTCTGGGGTGAGCTTGCGGAGGCAAAAGAGATCCCTTGTTGTACGTGATGCTGTTGAATTCCCAAATTGTTCACATTGTATGTATTTTGCTGACCCATCTGGATAGGCTTTGGCTGTATATTAATTGGGACTTTATTTGAGTTTGGTGCAAGACCCCTTTGTATGATGATGTTATGCACAGGCAAAGATGTTTGAAAATTTGTGCTGTTAAATGGAACGGTAACAGGCTGTGCTACTGGACTGGAACTGGAGTTCCCAAACAAGGAGTTGCCATTAGGAGTCTGTCTATGAACCAGAAGCCCTCCACTCACATTTGATGGGGCTTGCTGTCCGCTGCCCTTTAATATGATTTGAGATCCATCTAGATTATTAATAGTCATCATGGAAGGTTGATTACCAAATGACCCAATTAACTGTATTTGACCAGAACCACTAATTTGACTGCTATTTGACAAATGCTGGCTGGGAACACTGATCCCCACGTGTTGCATAAAGCCATGTTGCACACCCACTGTATTGCTTGCAAATGATGCTCCAACAGGCACGTGAGTCACCCCTATAGGCTGCAGCGTCTGACCTGAGTAATTAGAAACATTAGAAGCCTGAGTAAAGGATGCTGATGAAGAAGGATGAAGCTGAGCTTGTGCAAACTGTTGGCTTGAACCTATACTGGCATCCAGATATGCCTCTTCTGCCAATGTCTGTTCAGTGATATTAGCCTCCTGCAAGGATTTCTGAAGAATGTCAAAAGGTTGGTCCTCACTGAGATCAGGAAGAGGAGAAGACTCAAGTTCATCTTCAAGAAACTGAAGGCTACTTGAAAGTGGCAGTCCATCACTGGGCCCTTCTCCAAGCTGGTTGCTTACACCTTTGAGGGATGATTTAGGATCAGCATTCTGAAAAAATAAGTAGGTGTTATATGGCATATCCAATCTTTGAAAGAAATGCACAAAAATGAACCTCACTTTTAAATACAAATAAAGCATAACAATCTGCTTTTCAGGTACAAGTCTCTAGACTACTCACCTTATTTTGATATTTTCTTAACACTGTAAGTCTACACATTCATTGCTCTGGTAAATTATTTTGTAGGAAACAGATAAATAACATGAGTACTGAAGACTACCTGTAATTCAGCTCTATGATTTTGAGATACTGGCATAGACTTTATTTATTTTTATTTTTGTGGGGCTGGGGATAGAACCCAGGCCTTGTGCATGCTAAGTACATGCTCTACCACTGAGCTATACTCCAAGCCCCTAAGTTTTATTTTTTTAAAGTGGCTTCCAGTCCAAGGGAGTGGGATTCAATCACTCTAGATTATGTATGTAATGTATCAGGAGACAGTTTTTCTTTCTCGTCCTTTGTATCCCAGAAGTCTAAGTGAGGTTGAGGAATATGGATATTATTCTATGAGAGGTCTAGAAGGTGCGCCAGCAAGAACAATCCAGATGAAATAAGGTTCTAACATAAAATGAGTAAATGGTCATTTTGATTTTTGTTTCCCCTTAGTGGTACTGAGGATTGAACTCAGGGGCATTCTACTACTGAACTGCATCCCTGACACTTTTTAAATTTTTGTTATGAGACAGGGTTGTGAAGGCTGGCCTCAAGCTTGTGATCCTCCTGCCTCAGCCCCCTGAGTACATGGGATTACAGGTATGCACCATACTCAGCCATTTAATTTCTTAGAAGTAATCAACATATTAACATGTTTCTAAAACTACTAATGTATTTAACAACATATCTTTAAAGTTTGTTTAAAAAAAAAACACTTAAGAAAACCCCACTTAAGTATTCTTTTTAAAAGTGAAATATTTTATTTAAGTAAAAAGTAACTTTGGGAGGCTGAGACAGGAGAATCGTGAGTTCAAAGACAACCTCAGCAATGGCGAGGTGCTAAGCAACTCAGTGAGACCCTGCCTTTAAATAAAACACAAAACAGGGCTGGGGATGTGGCTCAGCCCTATTTTGTGTTTTATGTAGAGACAGGGTCTCACTGAGTTGCTTAGCACCTTGCTGAGGCTGGCTTTGAACCTGCGATTCTCCTATCTCAGCCTCCCAAAGTGCTGGAATAACAGGCATGCACCACCATGCCCATCAAGATGTTTTTTTGTTTTTTATAGTGCTGGGGAATCAAACCCAGGGCCTCATGTATGTTAGGCATGTGCTCTCCAACTAAGCTATATCATGCTTAGCACCAAGATGGCAAATTTTGTTGCATGTATTTTACTACAATGAAAAGAGAGGGAGCGGTCTGGGGTTTTGGCTCAGTGGTAGAGTGCTTGCCTAGCATGTGTGAGGCACTGGGTTCAATTCTCAGCACTGCATATAAATAAAGGTCCATTGACAACTAAAAAATATTTTTAAAAAATTTTAAAAAAAGAGAGGGAGGGAGGAAAAAAAGGTAAAGAGAAAAGTTAAAAATAGAGTATTCAAGAATGAGTATGTTGGGCTGGGGATATAGGTTAGTTGGTAGAGTGCTTGCCTTGCATACACAAGGCCATGGGTTCAATCCCCAGCACCAAAAAAAAAAAAAAGAATGAGTATGCTTGGGGCTGCCATTTTAGCTCAGTGGTAGAGGGCTTGTCTCACATGTATGAGGCACGAGGTTTGATCTTCAGCACCACATAAAAAATAAAATGAAGGAAATAAAGGTACTATGTTCACCTACAACTTAAAAAAAATTTTTTTTAATTAAAAAAAAAATAGAATGAGTATGCCAATTTGCCTTAACCTAAGGTGTTAGGTGCTAAATTATGGGAAGAACTAGATAGAAAACTGGTTCATTTCACATCCAATTAACAATTGAAATAGGACTAACATGTCCACCAGATCAGGTGAACATCATCTTAAGACTTGGAGAATCATCTGAAAGGAAGTGGGGAAAGCAAGATTTCTGGGTATGGTGGTACATGTCTATAATCCCAGCTACTCAGGAAGTTGAGGAAGGAGGATCACAAATTTGAGGCCAGCCTGGGCAATTTAGCTAGACCCTACAATCTCAACATAGTAACTGTGTAAGGTTCAAATGTGGTAATTTTTTTTTTTAAATGGTGCTGGGGATTGAACCACTGAGCTACACTACATCCTCTGTTCTTATTAAATTTTTAAAAATTTTGAGACAAGGTCTTGCTGAATTGCTGATTGGCCTTGAACTTGTGACCCTCCTGCCTCAGCCTCTGGAGTTGCTGGAATTACAGCCTTCCTAGAATTATAGTGTGCACCACCACTCCAGGCTCAAACATAATCTTTTTTTTTTTTTTTTTTTTTTTGGTTACCAGGGATTGCACCCAGGGGGTCTCAACCACTGAGTCACATCCCCAGCCCTGTTTGTATTTTATTCAGAGACAGGATCTTGCTAAATTGCTTAGGGCCTTGCTAAGTTGATGAAGCTGGCTTTGAACTTGCAATCCTCCTGCCTCAGCCTTCCACATTGCGGGATCACAGGCATGCGCCACCACACCTGGCTCATATACCTTGTCATCTGTGACTAAAAGTAGAAAATGTCAACATAATTCAACAGATTTTCTTCCCATATAAATTACAAAAGACAAGGATTCTGATGACACAAAGACAATTAAAACCTCAATTAATGGTGCTTGCCTGTAGTTCCAGCTACTCATAAGGCTGAGGAAGGATGACTTGAGCCCACAAGTTTGAGACCCACCTGGGCAACACAGGTGGGACCTCTGTCTCAAAGAAAAACAAACCAGGGGCTGGGGATGGAGCTCAGCAGCACTTGCAAGGGTTCCATACCCAGGACCACAAAAAACAGACAAAAAGACCCCCCCCCCCACATATAAATCCTCAATTCATGAGGCATCCTTGAAACAAAAACACCCGAGCATTACATTATGTTTCCAATACTCACAGTAGAGTTGGCGAAAATTGAATTTGAATTGGCTGCAGAATATCCTGCATTAGTCAAGTCATCATTACTCTGCAAAGAGGAAAATTCAATAAAGAAGTTGCTTTAACTGTGAAAAGAAACAAATTTTATGTCTATGATATTCTAGGTAATACTTACAGATTTATTACTAGGTCCATGTAGAAAATAGTTCAATGCTTGTGGGTCTCTAGAAAAGAAAAGAAAGAGGGGAAACAACAAATAAACAATTACCTTACTTAATTTAAATATGAGTATATACCTATATTTTTACTAGGGTAAGAAGAGAATGACATTAGCCTGAGAAAAATCTCTCTATTTTAAAGCCATTTTCTTAGTAATTCTTTGTTTTGTTTATTTATTGGCACTAGGGATTGAACTCTGGGGTGCTTTACCATGGAGCTACATCTGTAGCTCTTTTTAATTCCTTTTTTTTTTTTTTTTTTTTGAGACAAGGTCTCACCAAGTTGCAAAGCTGGCCTTGAAGTTGCAATCCTCCTGCCTCAGCCTCTTGCACTGTTGGCTAATTTTTGTTTTGTATTTATGTTGTTCTATTACTTATTATCACTTCCTTCTGCCTCTTAGGATTTTCTTTTCTTTTTCATAGTGCAGGGGATCAAACCCTGGGACTTGCACATCCTAGGTATGCACTCTACCACTCAGCTACACCCTCAGTCTTTCCTCCTGAGATTTGTTAGAAAAAAATTTAGTAAGCAATTATTAAATTATGACCCTCATGTTAATATATCTCTGTCTCTCCTTGCTATGATGATCATTTAATTTTTATTTAAAAATTGAGCAGGTTTCAATATACTTATTAGGCTGTTTTTGTTCAGTAAATGCCACACATTTAATTCATCCTGAGTTTGAAATAAGCACCTTACCCAATAAGATCAAGGAGACACGAGTCATCATCATCATCCATGACAACTGTAAAGAAAGGAAAAGGAAAGCATGTTTCAGTAAAGCAGGCTGAAAGATCAGCAGCATCAGTGCAATGTAAAAGCATACCTTACACTTTTTTAGATAAATAACTGTGTAATTCACATGAGATTTCCCTCTAATTGCTTATTATTAATGTGGTTTAAAATTTTTTGTGGTCTCTAGACATGGTAGTGCATACCTGTAGTACCACCTACTTGGGAGACTGAGGCAGGAGGATCACTTGAGCCCAGGAATTCGAGGCCAGCCTGTGTAACACAGCAAGACCTCGTCTCAAAATAAATAAATATAAAATGATAGTAAGCAAAATAAAATTCTGTGGCCTTTCAAGAAAGTACTCAGTTTAAGTTGTTTTTATTGAAAACAAACCCTCAACTTACAAGTCAAGAAACATTGTGAGCAAATCAAAGATAGTTGGCAGTAACTTCTCCCTCATGCAGATTCCCCAAAGGGACTATAAACAAAGAACAGTAACTTCCTGAAATGTAGAATGAACAGGGGAGAATAGCATTTTTGTTTTAGAAAAGATCTCACAGATTCAGAAGTTTTTCATTTGGTGACTGGATGTTTCTAAACATGGAGAACAATCTGGATTTCTTGCCATGTTTTGGCTATCTTTAAGAATAAAAAAAGTGGGTCCTCTGCATTTTAAGACAGAAGAGGAGGCCCTCTAGCACAGGCTTTGCTATGGGTTCTGGCCTGCAAGGCTGGGGTTCTTCCCTCTGCAGAGGCATTGCCACTATTTGATTCCAAACAACCCATATCCTAATGCTAGAATGTTTAAAGTAGAAAATCTTAACCAGAAGTTCACCCCCACTCCAGGATCTGACTCCCTCTCTCCTCCGCCAGCAGCAGCTTCAAGCTCAGCCAGCACAATGACTGTGCTCTGGCTGAAACCATAACAACTGTACAAATTCCAAGAGCAGTTCTCCCCCGAGATCTAGTCAACTTACACTAGTGATCCGACACCTGGCAACACTGCTTCGTACCCATTTTGAACCATGCGTGGAATAATTTACATCACGGAATGCCAGGGCCAAGGGTTCTGGAGCAGTTGGAAAGGGCAGTTGTGAACGGCAGTTGGATGGAGGAATGAAATCCTGACGAGATGCCCAGAAGCAGGACACGCCCGAAGAAGGCAGAAGAGATAGTCTCTACTAAATGTTTTTTTCACTGTTGAAATTGTCATCTCCTCTCCAGTTTGCCCCCAATTTGCCATTCTGTCAGTCACAAGGCCAAACAAATACAAAATTCACTCCTGTCACATGGAAGGGCACTCAGGAAGAGTCTGGAAGGGTAAGTCCTCCCAATGTGGAACCTTCCCATTGGTGGATGAATCTGTACAGTTGTTGGGTGATCTGGGAGATTACAGTCCATGTGAGATAGAACCCAGTGGAGAGCAGAGATGATGGGTGAGAAAGAAGGAATAAAAAGTGGGAAAAAGTTTGCCAAAAGGTAACATCTACAGCTGAAACTAAGAAGAGCAGCCAGCTAAGTGAAATCTGCTCTTTAGGACCCAGATCGAGTTACTCACAGGCGTGCTGGCATGAATGCACTAGCATAGTGTGACTTGAGCAGTAAAAATGGGACTGGAAGGGAAATCAGGAAAGCTATCATCAGATGGATATAGAAAAATCTGTGTGAAGGTCTCCCCTTGAATCCTGAAGATATTTACTGTGGTAGAAGAACCATGTTAGCTAGAGCTTAGGATTATTATCCCGGGGCCTGCCATGCAGACATCACAATCACATGGAATAAATCAGCCAATTGTGATGTCTAGTTAGACCTATAAAGTGGATATTATTTCTTCACTTCATCGTGAACATTAAAAAGGAGTTCTATTGTATTCTTCTAAGTTTATTTTTTAGTTTGGGCTGGGGATGTAGTTTAGCAGTACGACACATCTGAATGTGTGAGGCCCTGGGTTTTGATCCCCAGCTCCACAAAAATAAACAAGTAAATAAGGTATCTAACAGTCTCTGATACAAACTAATTAATAAAAAACATAAGTAAAAAAAGAGCCGACACCAAAGAAAATCACTCCTACAACTCTCAGCTTCCCTCTGCACTTGGCACCCTCTCCCTAATTCTACTACCATACAAACTCTGAGGAAGGAGGTCAGCAAAGGCCACTGAGGTGTCACTGTCAAAAGGACTTGCAAGCATACAGAATGTTTGCTATGCCAAAATTCAAAGTGAAAAGCTACTCCTTACGTAATATAAATAAAATAATTTTATAATATTGGATTAAATTAAAGTCACGTGTATCCTTCTCTACCAAACCAAGGAGGCTGCTCAAACACTTGACTTGAAAGAGCCTCCCTGAGGATATCCAGTCGATGAGTGCACTGGGGACCCTACCAGGCAGGCCTCCTCCTCAGTCCCCTGCGGATAGAACTGTAAGAGTCTTTACAGTCAAGGGCACCCTGAGAATTCTACTTTTTAAAGGACCACACTCTTTTCTGGCTTTAAACAGTTTCAAATTACAAGACATGGGCCTTATCCCTGCATCCCTGGCTTTAAATTGTGCTGAAATGTAGTCTTATCCTTTCCCCAGGACAATATTTGGATCACTAAAGTAAAATTATAAAAAATGACTACAATTCTAAAATGGGAAGACAATTCAAGGATCAGACTAAAAAATGAGGAGTTTCTTTGGATTCTCACTCAATTTTGAACTCTAATTGAGGTTCTTTTTTTACTCAAAACAAGTCTGGAGTCACTGGATAGATGGCTGGCACCAGGTGAATTTTGTACGGTGGGTGAAAGATGGTCCTCATCCAACGGGAGACCCCCTAGATCAATGGTTGGAAACTATTTTTTGGCAAGCCACGGTCCACTCAGAAACAGCAGCTCTTGACAACAGATAGAACTGTAAGACAACATGACAACAGTTTGTCATGGAGGGAAGGGGACTAGGGCACCCCACAAGTTCAGAATCACTACCATGGACACTTGAAACATCCTTAAAAAATTAAAGCTAACATTTAAAATTGTTCTTAATACAATCAATAAATATCTTAAATAATAGCTTTTAACCAAGAGGATACAGTGCAAAAGTGATGTTTCAAAACAGTGGAGAAACGATGGTGATCATATGGAAAAAAGGTGGACCCATACCTCACACCTTACACATAGAAAAATTCCAGATGGAGCCGGGCGCAGTGGCACACGCCTGTAATCCCAGCACTTGGGGAGGCTGAGACAGGAGGATCATGAGTTCAAAGCCAGCCAGCCTCAGCAACAGCAAGGCACTAAGCAACTCAGTGAGACCCTGTCTTTACATAAAACACAAAAAATTGGGCGGAGGATGTGGCTCAGTGGTCAAGTACCCCTGAGTTCAACCCCCAGTACCAAAAAAAAAAAAAAAAAAAAAAAAATTCCAGATGGATCTGAGTTAAATGAGGGAGGAAGGGAAGGAGAAACTTAAAGTACTAAAATAACACATGGGAAGCTGGGCATGGTGGCGCACGCCTGAAATCCCAGCACTTTGGGAGGCTAAGACAGGAGAATCATGAGTTCAAAGCCAGCCTCAGCAATGGTGAGGTGCTAAGCAACTCAGAGAGACTCTGTCTCTAAATAAAAGACAAAATAGGGCTGGGGATGTGGCTCAGTGGTCAAGTGCCCCTGAGTTCAATCCCCAGTACCAAAAAAAAAAATTGATTTTCAATAGGATCAGCAAGAACATCAAAGACTTCCCTGGCAGAGATTTGAAGAAAGATGACAGTCAGACTATTTAAATTCTTTTCACATGAAGGAA
>PVHX01015733.1:0-31184 GCA_004024805.1 Geosciurus inauris
TTTTTTTTTTTTTTTTTGAGGCTGTTATGTACGGGATAGTCTTCCTAATATCTCTTTCAGAGGGTTTATCACTGAGGTATAGAAATGCAATTGATTTGTGGGTGTTGATTTTATATCCTGCTAGTTTGCTGAAATCATTTATTCTGAAAGTTTTTTGGTAGAATTTCTTGGATCCTCTAAGTATAGAATTATGTCATCTGCAAATAATGATAGTTTGAGTTCTTCTTTTCCGATTTATATCCCTTTAATTTCTTTTGTCTGTCTAATTGCTTTGGATAGTGTTTCAAGCACTATACTATGTTGAATAGCCGTGGTGAAAGAGGGCATCCCTGTCTTGTTCCTGTTTTAGAGGGAATGCTTCCAGTTTTTCTCCATTTAGGATGATGTTGGCCTTGAGTTTAGCATAGATAGCTTTTACGAAGTTGAGGTATGTTCCTACCATCTGTAGTTTTTCTAGTGTTTTGAACATAATAGGGTGCTGTATTTTGTCAAATGCTTTCTCTGCATCGATTGATAAAATCATATGACTCTTATCTTTAAGTCTATTGATGTGATGGATTATGTTAATTGATTTCCATATGTTGAACCAATCTTGCATCCCTGGAGTGAACCCCACTTGATCATGATGCACTATTTTTTTAATATGATTTGTATACAATTTGCCAGAGTTTTACTGAGAATTTTTCCATCTGTGTTCATCAGGGATATTGGTCTGAAGTTTTCTTTCCTTGATGTGTCTCTGTCAGGTTTTGGAATCAGGGTAATACTTGCCTCATAGAATGAGTTTGGAAGGGTTCCCTCCTTTTCTATTTTATAAAGTAGTTTGAGGAGTATTGGTATTAATTCTTCTTTGAAGGTCTTGTAGAACTCTGCTGAGAATCCTTCTGGACCTGGGCTTTTCTTGGTTGGCAGACTCTTGATGGCATCTTCTATTTCGTTGCTTGAAATTGATCAATTTAAATTGTTAGTGTATGTCCTCTTGGTTCAGTTTGGGTAGATCATATGTCTCTAGAAATTTGTCATTGTCTTCAGGATTTTCTCTTTTACTGGAGTATAAATTTTCAAAATAGTTTCTAATTATCCTCTATATTTCAGTAGTGTCTGTTGTGATATTTCCTTTACATCATGAATTTTAGTAATTTGGGTTTTCTCCCTCCTTCTTTTCGTTAGGGTGGCTAAGGATTTGTCAATTTTGTTTATTTTTTCAAAGAACCAGCTTTTGTTTGGTCAATTTTTTGAATTTTTTTGTTTGTTTGTTTCAATTTCATTGATTTTACCCCTGATTCTACTTCTTTTGGTATTGAGTTGTTCTTCCTTTTCTAAGGCTTTGAGATGAACAGTCAATTCATTTATTTGTTGACTTTTACTTCTTCTAATGAATGAGCTCAGTGCTATGAACTTTCCTCTTAGCACTGCCTTCATGGTATCCCAGAGATTTTGATATGTTGTATCAGATTTTTCATTTGCCTCTAAGAATTTTTTTATCTCTTCCCTGATGTCTTCTATTATCCACACATCATTCAATAGCATATTATTTAGGTTTTGGAGTAGTTTCTAATTTTTAATCTGTCATTGATTTCTAATTTTTATTCCATTGTGGTGAGATAGGATGCAGGGTAGTATCTCCATTTTTTTGTATTTGCTAAGACTGGTTTTGTGACATAACATATGATCTATTTTGGAAAAGGATTCATGTGCTGCTGAGAAAAAAATGTATTTGCTTGTTGATGGATGCAATACTCTGTATATGTCTGTTATGTCTAAATTATTGATAGTTTCATTGATATATGGTTTATTAAGTTTTTGTTTGGGAGATCTATCCAATGGTGAGAGAGCTTTGTTAAAGTCTCCAAGTTTTATTGTGTTGTGGTTTCATTCTTGTATTTGAGAAGGATTTGTTTGATATACATAGAAGCCCCATTATTTGGGGCATAGATATTTATGATTGTTATGTCTTATTGATGTATGATTCCTTAAGAAGTATGAAATGACCTTCTTTATCTCTTTTCACGATCTTTGGTTTGAAGTCCACTTTATTTGATATGAGGATGGAAACTCCTGCTTGTTTGCAGGGTCCATGTCAGTGATATGTCTTCTCCCAGCCTTGTACTTTTAGTCTGTGGATGTCTTTTCCTGTGAGTTGAGTCTCTTGAAGACAGCATATTGTTGGGTCTTGTTTTTCAGTCCAGTCTGTCAGTCTGTGTCTTTTAATTGGTGCATTTAGGCCATTTACATCCAGGGTTATTATTGAAATATGATTTGTAATACCGGTCATTTGGGTTTATTTTTGGTTTTTAAATTGAGTTGTTTTCTCCTTTGAATGGTCTTTCTTTTAGTGTAGTTCCTCTCTTTGTAAATTTTCATTGTTGGTTATCATTTCCTCTGCATGGAGTATTTTGCCAAGAATGCTGTTTAGTGCATGCTTTCTTGCTGTAAATTCTTTTAACTTTTGTTTATCATGGAAGGTTTTTATTTCGTCATCAAATCTGAAGCTCAGTTTTGCTGGATATAGGATTCTTGGTTGGCATCCATTTTGTTTCAGAGCTTTGAATATGTTGTTCCTTGATCTCCTGGCTTTTAGGTTCTGGTTTGAAAAATCTGCTGAGATACGAATTGGTCTCCCCTTATATGTAATCTGGTTCCTCTCTCTTGTGGCCTTTAAAATTCTATCCTTATTCTGTATGTTGAGCATTTTCATTACAATGTGCCTTGGTGTAGATCTGTTGAAATTTTGTACTTTTGATGTCCTGTAAGCCTCTTGTATTTGATTTTCCACTTCATTTTTCATATTTGGGAAATTTTCTGATATTATTTCATTGAAGAGATTGTGCATTCCTTTGGTTTGAAATTCTGCGCCTTCTTCTATCCCAATAAATGTTAGATTTGGTCTTTTGATGCTGTCCCATATTTCTCGTATGTTCTGTTCATGATTTCTTACCATCTTCACTCTATGGTCAAGTTTATTTTCAAGATTGTATATCTTGTCTTCATTATCCGAGGTTCTGTGTTCCAGGACATCTGGTCTGCTGGTGATGCTTTCTGTTGAGTTTTTTACTTGGTTTATGGTTTCCTTCATTTCAAGAATTTCTGATTTTTTTTTCACGATCTCTAGCTCTTTCTTATTTTTTCTTTTTTTGGTAGCAGGGATTGAACTCAGGGGCACTTGACCACTGAGCCACATCCCCAGCCCTATTTTGTGTTTTATGTAGAGACAGCGTCTCACTGAGTTGCTTAGCGCCTTGTCGTTGCTGAGGCTGGCTTTGAACTGGCGATTCTCCTGTCTCAGCCTACCTAAGTGCTGGGATTACAGGCTTGTGCTACCAAGCCTGGCTGATCTCTAGCTCTTTCTTAAAGTAATATTTTGCTTGTTGTAATTGCTCTCTTATCTCTGTTAGAATTATCAATGGTTACCTTTATTTGCTCTCCTAATTCTTTGTAGGATTCGTCAATTTTTGCCTGTAATTGTTCACTTATGTCATTCTTTAATTTGCTGATCATTTTAATTATGTACATTTTGACTTCTTTCTCTGACATTTCATCCACTGTGTTGTCAATGGATTCTGTTACAGTGGTATCAAGGTTTATTTGGGGCACTTTCTTCCCATGTTTTCTCATGTTGATTGTGATCTTCCTTTCTTGCAATGCAGATCTGCAGTATTGTGGCTTCTATCCTATAATCTTGTATTGACACTGCAGATTACCTGTGTCTCACCTTTAGCTACTTCTGTTCCCCCAGTGTCCCCAGATGGGCACTACTGCCACTACAGTTGGTGGTGGAGATAGTGAATGTGCCTCTAGAGGGCAGTGGGAGTGGCCTTGGGTGGGCTCCTATGGAGGTCCATGAGGGCTGTTTTGCCCCTGTCTTATGCTCCTGCTGGTGAGCAGGGACTCTGGAGCAGAACTGGGAGCGGGCCCAAGTCTCACTTAGGCAGGGTCAAAAGCAGGAGTGTCTATGTGCAACCCTTACCATGGGAGTGAGCTTCCCTGGGGCCGGAGGCTAGCAGGCCCTGTTCTGCCTTCAGCTGGTCACTCCTGGCATTCCCTGAGGGTGGTTTTGGGCCTTCTCTCTCACTTGTCCCCAGGAACTCTGGAGTGAGCTGGGGAGGGCCCAGGCCGCAGTTGGATGTGGCTGTCTTGTGCTGGGGTTTCTTCAGGCAACTCTTACCCTGGGTGCACATTCCCGTGGCTGGTAGCTATCAGTCTCTGGTCAACCCTTGGCTGGACACCCGTGGAGTTTCCTGAATACAGATTTGGGCCCTCTGTGGCTCCTGCTGGTCTGCAGGAGCTCTGGAGCAGAACTGGGGACCCATTTATGACTTCTTTATGGTAAAAACCATAAAAATCCTTTCTTGTAGCTTTTTGACATGTATTGTACATTATTATCTATAATCACCTTATTGTGCAATGAGAAACCCGAACTTCTTAGTTTTAACTGTAACTTCTCCACTGATCAATGTAAACTAATCAGTGTGATGAGATGGTGGGCTGTTTTTGAGTTACTGATCATGGACCAGATATGTGTGGTTGAAATCGTGGGTTAGTGTAAGTAAATGTGGGAAAATGTGGTCCCCAAAGAAAAGACTAATAAAAACTAAGAGACATTCACTATATTGATTCTCAATGGTTTATTTAAGAAGAATTTATGCATTGGAAAGAATAATTAAGGGGCTGAGGTTGTGGCTCAGAGGCAGAGCGCTTGCCTCGCACGTGTGAGGCACTGGGTTCGATCCTCAGCACCACATAAAAACAATAAATAAACAAAACAAAGATATTGCATCCATCTGTAACTAAAAAATATTTAGAAAAAAAAAGAATAATTAATACTTTAAAGTAGCACATTTTGCTTGCCTATACATAGTGTAATATTATATATAATAAATGTAAAGGATTATGCATTTCAATTAATAATGGCTTAGTAATGATTCTTCCATACTTGTTGACATTATGATAATACACATGCGTAAATGTGAAGTGTCACACATGACTTCATTCATTTAATTACTGCTGACCAAATAGGTGAATTAGCAACAGATTATTTCTACTTTTCTATAATTTCATTTTCTCCAAAAGAGGAACTTCTTCATCAGTAACCAAAACGGAAAAGGAAGTTAAAAATTAACATTCAGAATTCCATTATGATACCTTAAAATACTATGTAAACATACAAAATCTTAATAGTAATGCTGTTGATGTGTCCTAAAGGAGGTAATGTTTGAAATGAAGTTTTTGAAACATAATGAACCTTGGAGGGATAGAAAAGATGGGGAAGAGTGGACATTCAAAGAAATTGAAACTTTATTAATACGTAGCACTGTTTAGAAGCCCAGTTGGCTAAAGATAAATGAGAGTTTAGAGGTTAAAATTAATGATTAAAACAAAATTTTGATATCTGTGATTACATTGCCTATTGCACAGATGTATATTGATATGTAACAAATCATCACAAATTTGCTTAAAAATAACACATTTATTACCTCATAGTAATATGAATATGAATTTGATTTTGCACACAACTGGTCTTTTTTCTGACGCTCTCCCAATATTTTAACAGAAGTTTTTGTGGGTGGCATTATCATCTGGAGGCTCAGTTAGGAAAGAATTGCTTCCAGACACATTCACATTGTTGACAGAACTTATATCTTTGTGGTTGTCTAACTCTGGACTTTTTGCTGTTTTTGGCTAATTGCTCTCCTCATCTTTTATCAACTTTGCCATATGTCTTATCATGGGCGTGTGCACTGTCACTTTTACTGTATTCTGATATGGTAAATTCATCTTTAACATTTTGAGAAGTGCCAGTTCTTTTTCATTCTTTTTATTTTTTCCTTTTTTATTGTGGTAAAATGCACATGACATAAAATCTACCGTGTTAACCATTTTTAAATGTATTGTCCATTCATATTGTAATTCAACTATTATTACCATCTATCTTCAGCACTTTTTCATCTTCCCCAACTGAAACTCTTGTATTACAGACTCAGTAATATGTATTCTATTTTATACAATTTCTTTCTAATCAGTTAAGAAAGGGAAAGAAATATACAATTTTACTGTCTTTAATAATTATAAGATTACCTTTGCTTTTCTCAGTGTATTCAAATTACTGTCTTGTGTCACTTAGTTTTTGAACATATTAGTATATCTTGTAAGATATATCAGCTACCAACAAATTCTGCCACATTTTTATCTGTGAATATCTTTACATTCAGTTTTCAAATTCTATTTTGCTAGATGTAAGATTACACAGGTCTTTTCTCCCCCTCTTTAACCAGTTTTCTTATGCCATCTATCTTGCTGTTTTCTAGTCTTCATTATTCCTGATAAGAAATCAGATGTTGATCTTTTTAGAATTCCTTTATATATGACATTTTTACTTTCAAGATTTTTTTTTGTTGTCTTTTGCTTCAACATTTTAATATGATGTGTCTGTGTGGATTTTCTTATGCTATTTAGAGTTGGTTGAGTTTTTCATGTGTGTAGACCAACGTTTTTCATCAAACTTTAGAATCTAGTTTTGATCTATTTTTTTAAAAAATGTTGTTTATCTCCTTTAACTTTATGCTCCCTTTCTGATATTCATATTATATATATGTTGGTGTGCCTAATGCTGTCCAACATTTCTCTGAAGTTTTGTTTTTTGTTTGTTTTCCTGTTTTCTCTCAGTTTGTTTCTTTGGTTTACATAATGTCTACCAAGCTATCTTCAAATTTACATTTTTTTTCTTTTTTCAATTCAAATATGTTGCACTCCCCTGGTTAATTTTTCATTTTACTCTTGTACTTTTTACCTCCAGAATGTCCATTTTATTTCCTGTATTATAATTTGTGTCTACTTATTCTGTATTTAATGAGAAATAGATCCTCTTTTCTTCCCTAAACTTCTTTAGGTATGGTTTCCTGGTAAGACATTGGAATATATTTGTAACAGCTTTGTAACATATTCATTTGATTTTGTATGCTACATCTGACTTGTGGAAACTTTCATAAGCAGATTCTGTTGCTTGTTTTTTGTTTTTTTTTTCTATGAGTCTCACACTTGTCTGATTCTTTATGTCGTAATTTTGTTGTTGTTGAAACTGGGACTGTAACAATTTTTATGGTTGTAAAATTCTGATACTGATTCCCTCCTCCTCCCTGGGATGATTGTTATTTTTTCTTATAATTAATGACTTGGCTGAGCTAATTGAGTGAATCTGTTTGCCTAGCAGATGTGCAGTTTCAGATGTCATTTATTGGAGGCCCTATTCACAGTTACACTGAGATTACAGTGGTTTATTGGAGAGTCCTCTTTAATTATCACTTTCCCCTACTTTTTAAAGCTTGTATAGTAGTCCTCCCCTGATTCACAGTTTCACTTTCCTACATACTGTTATTTTTTTTCAGACAGGATTTTACTATGTTACCCAGTTACCCAATTATCAACATAATTGGGTGAACAGTCAGATCCAATTAAATTCAGTCCCATTTGCAGGAATTATTTTGAGATTACACTTTGAGGCTACTTCTTATATAGGAGAACAGTTCTTCACTGTTGCTTTTCCTGATTATTTCTCTGAAATTTCTAACTCACCTAAAGTTCAACAATTGCTATTTTGGAGCTACTAGTCTCCTCTTAACTGCTTACTTCCCAAATTTCCATTGTTTTCTATAACACCCTTAGGCTTCAAATTCTACTTACTGTGTTCAAAATCAAGTCAGTCTCCTTAGAGCTCTTCAGCTTTTTTTTCTTTTTCTTTTTTTCCTCATGACTTGCCTTTCTCTGATCAAAACATCTGCAGTACTACCCTAGACCTCACGGCAAACACAGTGACCACCCTTTTGTGAAGTGCACTTTTGCTTTGTGAACAGGAAACTGGGAAGAACTGGATGTTTCTTGTGGGAGAAAGAAGAAAGAGGTGAAAAGATAACTAAAGGAAATAGCCTGAAAATTTCCCAAATTTTCAAAATGATCTATAACTGTGGTTTCAAAAAGCAAAGGTAAATACAGTTAGAATGGAAGTTCCTGAATGAACAGCATAAGGAATTCTTTAGGTGACAGAAATGCACCTTGACTGTGTCCATGTATATTGATAGAATTAGTTTTTCAAGATACTGTTATTGTGGGAAAAGATATGCAGGATCTGTTTTATTAGAGCTACATGAAAATCTAATCTATCAAAATTTATAATTTAATTTAAAATTTCTATTGGTCTTTTTTGTACTGAGTGAATATTTTTACAAGCATGATTTTGTTAATTTGAAAAATATGAATCACTGAAATTATATATTTCTTTCATATATTGACATTAAGTAATAGTAATAATTTCCATGCATTAAATTCCATCATTAACTAATATAATTGAGCTCATCAGAAAAATCTCTAAATAGTGGGATGCCATCAAACAAAAATCTGATTTTCATTTTAATTTATTTATTCCATATTTTTTATTGGCAAATTATGCATAGTGGTGGGGTTCGTTGTTAAATATTCATGCATATACACAATATATAGTACAAAATTCAGCCAGTATAATTCCCACTGTTTCCTTGTTCCTTTTGCTGTTCCTTTCCTGTCATCCTCTTACTGGTCTCTTTTTAATTTTCATGAGATTCCACATCCCCTACTTCTTTTTCTTTTTCCTCTTTATCTTCCACATATGAGAGAAAATATATGACCCTTGCCCTTCTGAATTTGACTTGTTTCACTTAACATAATATTAAAAGAATTCCGTTGTGTATATATACCATATTTTATTTACATATTCATCAATTGATGGACACCAATGCTAGTTTCATAGTTTTGCTATTGTGAATGTTGCTGCTATTAACATGGTTATACATGTATCACTATAGTATGATGACTTTAATTATTTAGGATAAATACCAAGAAGTGGTATATCTGGGTCATATGGAGGTTCCATGTTTTGAGGAACCTATATAATGATTTCCACTGGTGATACTGATTACAATCCTCCAAACAATGTAAAAGTGTTCCCTTTCCCCCTTATCCTCTCTAGCATTTATTATTGTTTGTATCCTTGATGGCTAGCTACCATTCTAACTGGAGTGAGATGAAATCTCAGTGTAGTTTAGATTTGCATTTCCTTATTTGCTGAAGAAGTTGAACATTTTATTAAATATATTTTTTGACCATTTGTATTTCTTTTTTTAAAAAAGTACCTGTTGACTTCCTTTGCTTATTTATTAATTTCATTTTTGTGGTTTTTGTGTGTGTTAATTTTTTTGAGCTCTTATATATTCTAAATATTAATCATCTGTCAAGAGAACTTAGTGGAGATTTTCACCCATTCTGTAGGTTTTCTCTTCACATTCTTTTTTAAAAATACATTTAGTTGTCAATGGACCTTTATTTTATTTATTTGTATGTGGTGCTGAGAATTGAATCCAGGGCCTCACACATGCTTGGCAAGGATTCTGTGACTGAGCTACAACTCTAGCTCTGTCTCCATATTCTTACTTCTTTTGGGTTTTTTGGTACTGAGAATTGAACTCAGGGGTAATTGACCATTGAGCCGCATCCCCAGCCTTATTTTGTGTTTTATTTAGAGACAGGGTCTCACTGAGTTGCTTAGGGCCTTGCCTGTTGCTGAGGCTGGCTTTGATCTCGTGATTCTCCTGTCTTAGCTGGGATTATAGGCGTGTGCCACCGTACCTAGCTACGTTCTTAATTCTTTCCTCTGATGTACAGAAGCTTTTTCACTTAATATCATTCCATTTATTAATTCTTGGGATTATGTCTTAAGCTTTAGGAATCTTATTGGGAAAATTGTTGCCTGCGCCTATGTGTTGCAGTGTTGACCTCACATTCTCTTCTAGGATTTGCATAGTTTCTGGTCTAACTCCTGTGTTTTTGATCCATTTTGAGTTGACTTTTGTGCAGGGTGAGAGATAAGGATCTAGTCCCATTCATGTACATATGTGTAATCAGTTTTCCCAACATCATTTGTTAAGAAGGCTGTCTTTTGCCTAATATATGGGTAATTGTGATGCCTTCAACCTTTCATTGTGATGCCTCTTGTTTCTGAGGATTATTTTGGCTATTCTAGGTCTTTTATTCCTCCATATGAACTTGAAGACTTTTTTTCTAGTTCTTTGAAGAATGTAATGGGTATTTTGGTGGGAACAGCATTAAATCTGTATATTACTTTTGGTAATATGTCCACTTTAACAGTATTAATTCTGCTGATCCATGAACATGGGATCTTCCCATCTTTTAATGTCTTCAAAATTTCTATTTTTAAGTATTCTATAATTTTCATTATAGAGGTCTTTACCTCCTTGGTTAGATTCATTCCTAGGTATTTTATCATATGTATTTTTAGGCTATTGTGGATTGGATTTTTTTCCTGATTTCTTTCTCAGCAGATTCATGATTGGTGTATAGGAAAGCTATTGATTTTTTTAATGTTGATTTTGTAGCCTGCTACTTGTCTGAATTTATTCATTAGCTCTAGCAGTTTCTGGTGACACTTTTTTAAGTACAAGATCATATCATCTGCAAACAGTGACAATATGACTTCTTCCTTTACTGTTTTTATTTAGTTTTATACTTTTTCATTCCCTTCTCTTGTCTAATTTTTCTATCTAGAATTTCTTTTAACATTGAATGGAAGTGATAAGAGTGAACATCTTTGTCTGTTTTGGATTTCAAATGAAATGATCTCAGTTCTCCCCCATTCGCTATACTTTAGGCTTTGGATTTGCTTTATATAACATTTATGATGGTCAAGTAGGTTCCTTCTATTTCTGATTTCTTTAGTGTTTTTAGTATGAATGGGTGCTGAATTTTTAACTTTCTCTGCATCTTTTGAGATGACTGATTTTGTCCTTAATTGTGTTTACATGATGATTTACATTTATTGATTTTTCTGTTAAAATATACTTGCATCCTTGGGATAAAACCAACATGATCATGATGTACAATCTTCTTAACATGTTTTTTAATATGAGTTGTTAATATTTTATTAAGAATTTTTGCATCTAAGTTTATCAGAGGTATTAGTTTATTGTTTTCTTTCCTTGATGTGTTCCTATCTGGTTTTTGGTATTAGGTTGATAACTGGCTTCATAGAATGAATTTGGAATTTGTCCACACTTCCTATTTCATGAAATGATTTTTTTAAGCACTGGTGTTAGTTCTTTAGAGATAGTAGAATTCAGCTAAGAATCCAAATGGTCCTGGACTTGACTTTTTTGGAAGCCTTTTTATTTCTACTTCTATCTCATTGCTACTTTTGGATCTGTTTAGTTTTTCTCTGTCTGTTGATCCAGTATTGGCAGGTAATTTGTGTCTAGAAGTGGCATCCATTTCTTCTACATTTCCCAATATATTGGACTGTAAGTTTTTAAAATAGTCCCTAATGACTCTCTGGATTTCTGTTATGTCTTCTTTTTTACCTCTAATTTTGCTAGTTTGGGTCTTCTCTCTCTTAGTTTTGCTTAGGGTTTACCAATTTTGCTTATCTTCTTAATGAACCAGCTCTTCATCTTATTGATCCTTTGTATCTTTTTAAAAATTGTCTGTTTCACTGATTTTGGCTGTGTTCTTTATTATTCCCTTCATTCTATTGGTTTGGCAATTGATTTTTTCTTTTTCTCCCAGGGTTCTTGATATGCAATCATTAGGTGGTTTATTTGGGATACTTATGGTCTTCCTTTTTTTTTTTTTTAATTTTTTTAGTTGTAGATGGACACAATATCTTTATTTTATTTATTTATTTTTATGTGGTGCTGAGGATCGAACCCAGTGCCTCACGCATGCGAGGCAAGCGCTCTACCACTGAGCCACAATCCCAGCCCCACTTATGGTCTTCTTATGTAGGCACTCATAGCTATAAACATTCCTCTTAGAACAGCCTTCATAGTGGCCCAGAGGTTCTGGTATGTTGTATCACTATTCTTATTTGATTCTAAGAATTTTTAATTTCTCTCCTGATTTTTCTGTCACCCATTTACTCATCATTCAAAAATGTATTCAATATCAATGTGTTTATATAGTTTCTTTAGTTCTAGGTGTTTACTTCTAATTTCATTCCATTATGATCACATAAAATGCATGGAATTATGGCTTTTTGTTTGTTTGGTTTGTTTTTGCATTTACTAAGAGTTGCTTTGTGACCTAAAATATGGTCTATTTTGAGAACGTTCCAGGAGCAGCTGAGAAGAAAGTGAATTTGGCCATTGTTGGATGGCTGTAGATGTCTGTTAAGTCCATTTACTTTATAATATTTTTATTGTTCTATTCTATGTTTTTTTTTGTGTGTCCAGAGAGCCTTTACTGAATTTATTTCAGGATGAGCTGTCTCAGAGTGACAAAAGTCTGTTGAAATCACCTAGTATTATTACTGTGGGGTCTGAGTTTTGATTCAAGTATAAATTTTATATAATTAAGTGCACCAATGTTTGGGACATAAATATTTCTTATCATTATATCTTTTTTAAAAAAAATTTTAGTTGTAGAGGGACACGATATTTTTATTTATATTTATGTGGTGGTGATGATTGAAAACAGTGCCTCACACATGCAAGGCAAGCACTCTACCACTGAGCTACAATCCCGACCCTCATTATATCTTTTTGTTGGACTATTTCCTTTACTGGAAGGAAGTAAAGAAGTATTGGAGTGATTCCAGATTGAGACCCCTCATAAGTACGGTGTTAATTCTGTTTTTTGCTATAGGAGTGAATGTCATTGTGTCAGTCCTGATGGCTCTCTCTATCTGTTCCTACACGGGGCCTGATCATTAGTTTGGGGGTTTTATCCTTTCTGTTCCTTTGTATTGAAGTATTATTGAAGTTTGAGTGTGGTTTTTGTGTTGAGTAAGGTATGCAGTCTCTTGGCTTTGTTTAGCTCAATAGCAGTCTCTACACTGTGAACTCACAGTGGCCCAGTAGTTTCCCAGTACCTAAGAGAAAATGGGGAAACGAACAACAGCATTGAACAATATACAGTACTACAATAAATAGCCAATGCCTACTATAAAATCTACAACACTACCACAAAAACAGGAATAGTGGGATCAGTAACTGTCAGCAGCAACAATAAATAGCCATGAACTAGATCTGACATTAAACATCAGGTGTCAACTCTGCCATCCATAATACTCATCACTGCAATACATGAATGGTTGGGGCAGCTAGTTTATAACCAAATAGTTCTAAAAGGTTGTAAAAATAAACTTCATTAAGAGAAATGAAAATGTTATAAGAAGGTAAGAGAAAATTTAGAAGCAGAAGAGCTGAAGCAAGTGATGGCTATAAATAAGAAGGAGAAAAATAAATGACAAAGAATGAAAGAGAAAACAAGGAAATTTGACTATTAGAGGGAGAAGGAGAGAAAGAGAAATAAATAAAATCTGAACCAAATTTTTTTAAAAACCTAACCTTCAAAAGACAAGACAAAGTAACATAGAACAATACTAAAATGAGAAAAAAAAAGAAATCAAATATCTATATGTATATCTATTCATGTACTAATCAGCACAGTTCAGCTCCCTACATTTCTTTTTATTTTTTTTTTGTACCAGGGATTGAACTTAGGGGTACTCACCCACCGAGCCACATCCCCAGCCCGATTTTGTGTTGTATGTAGAGACAGGGTCTCAATGAGTTGCTTAGTGCCTCACCATTGCTGAGGCTGGCTTTGAACTCGTGATTCTCCTTTCTCAGCCTCCCAAAGTACTGAGATTACAGACGTACACCACCACGCCAGGCTCACCCACATTTCTTGATTTTAAGAATATCCAACAATCCAATATTGAATTTCAGTGAGTTCCCTTTTTTCCCGACTTTGATGAGAAAAAGTATCCCTATTACCTAAATCCCAAGCCACAGAGCAACTAGAAATGCAGACTTCCTGTGATCTGCCATCTTCATCTTTCAGATTTTCATTTTCAAAGTTAATCAGTGCAAAATATACTTTTCTTTGACTTACTCATTTTCAAGAAATTGTTTTTTAAATGTCAGACATGTATTTTGTTATTCTTTCAAGTAACATAATATTTGAAAAGCAATTAGTTTCAAATCAAACCATTTCTTAAGTGCTTCATGTGGAGACACCACAGTATTTCAGAATGCAGCAATAATGTTTTTCTATACTGTCCATATTTGTTACATAATTTTCAAAGACATAATCTCAAGGATTGAGGTTTTTGCTGCTTCATGACAATATTCTTTTTTTTTAAATTTAATTATTTTATTTAAATGCGTTTCAAGTCATAGTACATATATAGAGCTAAATTTTTCCATTTCTCTGGTTGCAAACCAGATATAGTCACACCATTTGTGTCTTCATACATGCACCAGGGGTAGTGATGATGATCTCAATAAACCATCATTACTATACCCATTCCCCTTTCCTTCCTCCCACCTCCCTTCTACCGCATCCAGAGTTCCTCCATTTCTCCTATGTTCCCCATTCCCACCCCGCTTAAGTATCATCATCCACTAATCAGAGAGAACATTTGGCATTTTTTTTTTTGGGATTGGCTTACTTCACTTAGCATAATATTCTCCAATTCCATCCATTTACCTGCAAATGCCATAATTTTATTCTCTTTTATTGCTGAATAATATTCCATTGTGTATATGTAACACAGTTTCTTTATCCATTCATCTATTGAAGGGCATCTGGGTTGCTTCCATAGTTTTGCAATTGTGAATTATACTGCTATAAACATTGAAGTGACTGCTTTACTGTAGTGTGCTGTTTTTAAATCTTTAGGGTATAGGCCAAGGAGTGAGATAGCTGGATCAAATGGTGGTTCCATTCCAAGTTTTTTAAGAAATCTCCATACTGCTTTCCAGATTGGTTGCACCAATTTGCAGTCCCACCAGCAATGTTTGAGTGTACCTTTTTCACCACATCCTCGCCAGCACTTATTATTGCTGGTATTTTGGATAGCTGCCATTCTGACTGGTGTGAGATGAAATCCGAGCGTAGTTTTGATTTGCATTTCTCTAATAACTAGAGATGATGGACATTTCTTCATATGTATATTTATTGATTGTATATCTTCTTCTTAGAGGTTTCTATTCAGCTCCTTAGCCCATTTATTGATTAGGTTGTTTGTTTTTTTGGTGTTAAGTTTTTTGAGTTCTTTATATATCCTGGAGATCAGTGCTCTATCTGATGTGCGTGTGGCAAAAATTTGCTCCCAGAATGTAGGCTCTCTGTTCACCTCATTGATAGTTTCTCTTGCTGAGAAGAAGCTTTTTAGTTTAAGCCCATCCCATTTATTGATTCTTGCTTTTATTTCTTGTGCTATAGTTGTCTTGTTAAGGAATTTGGGGCCTAATCCAACGTGATGAAGATTTGGGCCTACTTTTTCCTCAATTAGACGCAGGGTCTCTGGTCTAATTCATAGGTCTTTGACCCACTTTGAGTCGAGTTTTGTGCATGGTGAGAGATAGGGGTTAAGTTTCATTTTCCTGCAAATGGATTTCCAGTTTTCTCAGCACCAGTTGTTGAAAAGGCTATCTTTTCTCCAATGAGTGTTTTTGGTACCTTTGTCTAGTATGAGATAGCTGTATTTATGTGCATTACTCTCTATGTCTTCTATTCTATACCATTGGTCTACATGCCTATTTTGGTGCCAGTACCATGCCGTTTTTGTTACTATTGCTTTGTAGTAAAGTTTAAGGCCTGGTATTGTGATGCCTCCTGCTTCACTCTTCTTGCTCAGGATGGCTTTTGCTATTCTGGGTCTCTTATTTTTACAAGTGAATTTCATGATTGCCTTTTCTATTTCTATAAGAAAGGCTTTGGGGATTTTAATTGGGATTACATTTAATATGTATAGCGCTTTGGGTAATATGGCCATTTTCATAATATTGATTCTGCCTATCCAGGAACATGGGAGGTTTTTCCATCTTCTAAGATCTTCTTCAATTTCTTTGTTTAGTGTCTTGTAATTTTCGCTGTAGAGGTCTTTCACTACTCTTGTTAGATTGATTCCCAAGTATTTTATTTTTTTGGAGGCTATTGTGAATGGAGTAGTTTTTCTAATTTCTCTTTCAGAGGACTCATTGCTGATATATAGAAATGCATTTGATTTATGGATATTTATTTTATATCCTGCAACTTTGCTGAATTCATTTATCAGTTCTAGAAGTTTTCTGGTGGAACTTTTCGGATTCTCTAAGTGTAGAATCATGTCATCTGCAAATAATGATAATTTGAGTTGTTCTTTGTTCGTATCCCTTTAATTTCCTTCGTCTGTCTGATTGCTCTGGCTAGCGATTCAAGGACTATATTGAATAAGAGTGGTGAGAGAGGGCATCCCTGTCTTGTTCCCGTTTTTAGAGGGAATGCTTCCAATTTTTCTCCATTTAGGATGATGTTGGCTTGGGCTTAGCATATATTGCTTTAACAATGTTGAGGTATGTTCCTACTAGCCCTAGTTTCTCTAGTGTTTTGAACATGAAAGGATGCTATATTTTGTCAAATGCTTTCTCTGCGTCAGTTGATAGAATCATGTGATTGTTATCAAGTCTGTTGATGTGATGGATTACGTGTATTGATTTCCGTATGTTGAACCAACCTTGCATCCCTGGAGTGAACCCCACTTGATCATGGTGCACTATTTTTTTAATATGCTTTTGTATGTGATTTGTCAAAATTTTATTGAGAATTTTTGCATCTATATTCATCAGGGATATTGGTCTGAAATTTTCCTTTTTTGACATGTCTCTATTTGGTTTTGGGATCAAGGTGATACTAGCCTCATAAAATGAGTTTGGAAGGGTTTCTTCTCTTTCTATTTCATGGAATAATTTGAGGAGTATTGGCGTTAGTTCTTCTTTGTAGGTCTTGTAGAACTCGGCTGAGAATCCATCTGGCCCAGGGCTTTTCTTGGTTGGAAGGCTCTTGATGGCCTCTTCTATTTCCTTGCATGTAATTGATCTCTTTAAATCATGAACATCCTTCTGGTTCAGTTTGGGTAGGTCATATGTGTCTAGGAATTTGTCGGTGCCTTCAGGGTTTTCTAATTTACTGGAATATAAGTTTTCAAAATAGTTTCTGATTATCCTCTGTATTTCAACAGGGTCTGTCGTGATGTTTCCTTTTTCATCACAAATTTTGATAATTTGAGTTTTCTCTCTCCTTTTCGTTAGGGTGGCTAAGGATTTGTCAATTTTGTTTATTTTTTCGAAGAACCAGCTTTTTGTTTTATCAATTTTTTGGATTGTTTCTTGAGATTCAGTTTCATTGATTTCAGCTCTAATTCTTTATTTTATTTTTTTTATGTGGTGCCGAGGATCGAACCCAGTGCCTCACACATGCTAGGCAAGCGGTCTACCACTGAGCTACAGCCCCAGCCCCTCAGCTCTAATTCTAATCATTTCCTGTATTCTACTTCTTTTGGTCTTGCTTTGTTCTTCTTTTTCTAGGGCTTTGAGTTGTAGTGTCAAATCATTGATTTGTTGATTTTTAGCTCTTTGAATATATGAGCTTAATGCAATGAACTTTCCTCTCAGCACTGCCTTCATAGTGTCCTAGAGATTTTGGTATGTTGTATCAGAGTTCTCATTTACCTCCAAGAATTTTTTAATCTCTTCTCTGATGTCTTCGGTTACCCATGCATTGTTCAATAGCAAATTACTGAGTCTCCAGGTGTTATAGTGGCTTCGTTTTTTAAAGATGTCATTAATTTCTAGTTTCAGTCCATTTTGGTCAGATAGAATGCAGGGTTGTATCTCTATTTTTTTGTATTTACTAAGATTTGCTTTGTGGATTAGCATATGATCTATTTTGGAGAAGGATCCATGTGCTACTGAGAAAAACGTGTATTTGCTTGTTGAAGGATGGAATATTCTATGTATATTTGTTAAGTCTAGATCATTGATTCTTCTATTAAGTCTTGTTTAGTAGATTATTTGTTTAGTTTTTGTTTGGAAGATCTGTCCAGTGGTGAGAGAGAGTTGTGTTAAAGTCACCCAATACTATTGTATTGGGATCTATTTGGTTCTTGAATTTTAGAAGGGTTTCTTTGACAAACATGGCTGCCCCATTGTTTGGGGCATAGATATTTAAGATTGTTATGTCTTGATGTAAGATTCCCTTGAGCAGTATGAAGTGACCTTCTTTATCCCTTTTCACTAATTTTGGTTTGAAGTCTACTTTATCTGAAACGAGGATGGAAACTCCTGTTTGTTTACACAGTCCATGTGAGTGATAAATTTTTTTCCATCCTTTCACCTTCAATCTGTGAGTATCTCTTTCTATGAGATGAGTCTCTTGGAGGCAGCATATTGTTGGGTATTTTTTTTTAATCCAATCTACCAGTCTGTGTCTTTTAATTGCTGAGTTTAGGCCATTGACATTCAATATTATTATGGAGACATAGTTTGTATTTCCAGACATTTTGGTTTATTCTTAGTTTTTAACTTGATTTGGTTTCTCCTTTGATTGGCCTTTAGTGTAGCTCCTCCCTCTGCAGGTTTTCATTGTTGTTTATCATTTCCTCCTCATGGAATATTTTACCAAGAACGTTCTGTAGTGCCAGCTTTCTTGCTATGAATTCTTTTAATTTTTGCTTATCTTTGAAGGTTTTTATTTCATCATCAAATCTAAAACTTAATTTTGCTGGATATACGATTCTTGGTTGGCATCCACTCTCTTTTAGCACTTGGTATATGCTTTGCCATGATCTTCTTACTCTCAGGGTCTGGATTGAGAAGTGTGTAGTGATCCTAACTGGTTTCCCCCTATATGTAATCTGATTCCTTTCTCTTGTGGCTTTTAAGATTCTCTCCTTGATCTGAACGTTAGGCATTTTCATTATGATGTGCCTTGGTGTAGGTCTGTTGTGATTTTGAACATTTGGTGTCCTGTACGCCTCTTGAATTTGATCTCCAATTCATTCTTCATATTTGGAAAGTTTTCTGATATTGAATATTGAATTTCATTGAATAGATTGTTCATTCGTTTGGTTTGGAATTGTATGCTTTCCTCTATCCCAAAAATTCTTAAGTTTGGTCTTTTAATGTGATCCCATAGATCTTGGATGTTTTGTTCATGGTTTCTCACCATCTTCACTTGTGGTCAACTCTATTCTCAAGGTTAAATATTTGATCTTCATTGTCTCAGGTTCTGTTTTCCAAGTGGTCTAATCTGTTGGTGATGCTTTCTATTGAGTTTTTGATTAGGTTTATTGTTTCTTTCATTTCAAGGATTTCTGTTTGGTTCCTTTTCTATCTTCTTATTGAAGTGACCTTTTACTTACTGTATTTGCCTATGTATCTCTTTATTGAAATGATCTTTTGCTGACTGGGCTTGCTCTCTTATATCATTCCTTAAGTCACAGAACATTTTAATTATGTACATCCTGAATTCATGTTCTGTCATTTCTTCTGCTGTACTGACCATGGATTCTAATATTGAAGAATCTTGGTTTGTTTGAGTCACTTTCTTCCCTTGTTTTTTCATGATGTTTGTGTGGTTTTCCTTGTAGCTCTTTTGATCCAAGTTGTTACAGTTTTTACTCCTATATGTGTATAGTTTCCTTGCAGGGTTTCAATACCTCTGTTTTAAAGGGGAGACCAATATTGGTTGATCACAAAACAAGCAATATATAGTTTCAAACCAAGTAGCTCCTAACAACTCCCAAATACATTTACAGTGTAGTCACAATATACATCAATTATGAGTTCTTTTACAATCTATTTTGTAATCAATAAATTTGCACAAGGGTCTATAGTTCCCATTGGGCTAGGGACACTGGAGGGTGGCGTGTAGGATAGAATATTGGGGTAGTAGGAAGTGAGGATATGGTTATTAGATCTTATAAAGCATGAAAAAGGAATCCAAGAGAAGTTGGCTATTACTAGTAAGAGCAACAGAGAGTTGGGGAAGACCGGTAAGGAGGGAGAAAAGAAGGGTACAGCGAGGAGAGATGATAGCAAGAAAAATACAACATATGCAAGTGGGAGATACAAGACCAGGTAGTACCACTGTAGTATTCAGTTCAGAAATCCCAATCCCACTGTATAACAAATATTTGGTTTCATAACTGTTGGGGATTAGAGGGTAGGAAAAGAGTGAGAGAGAAAAGAGGGAAGGGAAGAGCAGAGAAATAAAACAAAAAGGTTAGACAATAGAAATATTAGGAGAAAAAGATGATAAAATAAAAAGTAAAAATAGAAGAAAATAAAAAACAAAATATTAAAAAAAAATCTCAATGTAAATAAACAGGTATGGTTCCTTTCATGTCCAGTAGGTGGCGTTGTTCGTTGATTGCTGGACTTTCTCTGCTGGTGTGCTGGGTGTGGGTTTCACAATAGGGTGAAACTCTGGGCTGTTGGTGAAGACTTTGATTCAAGGCTGTTTTGCCGCCAAAGTTTGTACCGAGTTGCTGTCCAGTGCCCCCCGAGACTGGGCTCCCCAGAGGCTCAAGGTAGCAGTCCCTGGTCTCCTGTTGGCTGGACACCTGTGGAAGTTCCTTTGGGCAGATCTGGGCCCTCTGCGGCTCCTGCCGGTCCTCAGGAACTCTGGGGCGGAAGTGGGGCGGGCACAGGCCGCCCTTGGGCTGAGCTGTCTCCGCTGGCATCTCTGGAGCGTCTCCTACCCTGAATTTGTGCTCCCCAGTGGCTAGTGGCTGGGATCGTGGGCCCACGAGAGCCACTGCTGTGGGCCCTGTGTGGTGGGTGGGTGCTGGAGCCAGGTATCTTGTGTAGAAGCAGTCCCCGCCCGGGGCGACCCCTGGGCTGGGGCTCCGAGCCGCCCGCAGCTGCTCACCGCCGCTGTTGCTGAAGTCACGCTGTGGCAATGGCTGCTGTCTGGTGGCCCTGCTTACACGTGCAAGTGAAATTTCCTGTGGGGGTAGCTGTAGGGTGATGCCCAAAAGCTGGCTGGAAGATGGTATTACCACATTTTCTGTCTTCAGTTTTGGCAAGGCTGACCACTGCGTCCATTGAAGCTGCCACCTTGTCCCGCCTCTCTCTCATGACAACATTCTTAAGTGAAACTGCCCTTTTAATTTTTCCATTCAACTGTAGTACATCATGGCAAAAGTTATTATGAGAATCAAAATCATTTGAGATTTCACTTAGATAGAACACAATAGTTCTATCCTCCACTTTGGTACTATCCACGCATAACTCTCAACACTGTGGAAAACACAGTGTCTTTTTGTTATCATGAAAGTAGTTTGACCTGATAAACCCCTGAAAATTTCTTGGAGCCCTAGAGATTCATAGACCACTCTTTTGAATGCAGGTGTCTTAAGTTTTGCTGTTTTAATGAGTTAAATTTTTCACTCTCTAAAGATGCCATGAATTTTGTTTTTGTTTTTCTTTTAAGGAAATGTATGTGTATTTATTGTTATTATATAAATTAATCATTAAAGAATATCCCTCATAACAAAGATGTTTTAATTTGTGTTTTTAAAAGAGTGTTTTTTTGAGATTTTTCAAAAAGTGATAATTTACTCTTTGCTAGTTATTTGATAATATATTGCAGTTCCTTCATAACCGGAGAATTTCTATACATTCATTCATATTTAATATCTGTATATACATGGTATTCTTTACTTTTGTTTATGAGTTAAGCAACTTAAGTATCAGTCAAACTTATACTAAATTGTTATCTGAAATAATATTAATGGTGAATTTAAAGAAATACAGTATTTTGAATGCCTACTATGTAACATAGTATTTGTAATTTGCCTTGATTATATAGCATCTTCTATGACTTCATAGTACCATTGGGTTTTATGTAATTTCATGAGCATTCTTTCTGAGAAAGCCAATGGAACATGTGTAATTTATTACTGCTTATTAATGTGGATAATTCTGGTGTAGAAGAATGTATATTACTTAAAGCAGAAAAATGAAATGCAAATTCAAGAGTGCTAGTTATGGCTTTGGGAAAAAATAGAATTAGAGATATTAGTGTAGTTTTCTCTATTTTTCTGTCATGTGTGCTGTCATTCTTGCAATAAATAAACATCAGATATTAGAAGTATGGTCTACACTAGTGGTTAGAAAACTGACATCTAAATGTGGCCTGCTGCCAGCTTTGATAAACTTTTTTCCCCCTCCATTTTATCCAATTCAGTTTTGTAACATGACCCATTCCAAAGCAGAGTTGGAAATTTTGAAACAAAAATACTTAGTAAAGAAATAATCTCAAGGACCACAGTAAACAAATTTTTATAAACTAATAAATTAAAAAGGAAATGTATGTATTTGACCTAAAGTTCCATTATGAGTTTAAAAATATCTTTTTGAGGGCTGGGGCTGTAGCTCAGTGGAAGAGTGCTTGCCTGACATGTGTGAGGCACTGGGTTCAATTCTTAGCACTACATATAAATAAATAAAATGAAGGTCCATCAAAAACTAAAAAATAAAAAAATAAAAATAATTTTTGGAAAATGATTTGAATTTACTAATGGTGATTTTTAAGCTCTGAGTCATTCTTTGCATGAGCTATTCTAAATAGAAATGCTTAGATACTTGCTGAATGAAACTTGGCCTCTGCTTTGGTTTTATACTGTCACTGTTAAATACAGAATTTGCAATCTGTGTGAAATTATTGTATGTAAAGATGAAAACAGGTATAGAAATTGAGGAAAAAAGAAATAATGTTCTGGGAGTACAAACTCATGTTATAATACTAATGTCATCTTCTTTAAAAAGTTAATAGATACTAGAGACTAATTATTCCTGATTTTTTGAAAAGTGAATAGATATTAGGAACTAATTATTCTGGATTTATTTGGAGTCAGAAGAATATACTGCACTTTATTTATAAAACTGGTAATTTTTTTAACAAAAAATATTCTTTATTTTGGGGAATAAATGATTAATGAAGGTTAAATAAAGTTTTTTGGGAACAGAGTCTTGCCCATTCATTTTTTATAATTTATGGCTGTTTTCAGTCTAAAATAGGAGAATTGTATAAAATAGACTAAATTCAGAAAAGCATAGGGATTTTTAAAAAAAATTTTTTAGTTGTAGATGGACACAATAATTTTATTTTATTTATTTTATGTGGTGCTGAGGATCAAACCCAGTGCCTCACATGTGCTAGGCGAGCACTCTGCCACTGAGCCACAACCCCAGCCCAAGCATAGGGATTATTAATACATCTGAATATACTTTACATACTACATGCTTAAATTACTCAGGATTCCCAGTTTTTCATATTTCAAGTATTAATTGATGACTGTTGTTACAGAAACACTAGAATTGCTTTGACAAATATAAATATATGCTAAATTGTTTCTAATCATCTATCATTTAGTAAATTGTTCTCTTTGTTTATAAATCTCAGAATGTGTTCCAGGTTTAGAATTTTCCAAAAAATTGTACATAATACATGAGCCACGTTAAAGTGAATCTCATCTTAGTCTGTGCATCATGACATTTCAGAAGTTGTTAGGTTGTGATAAGCCTTTTTCATGTTATATAGAAATATAAAAACTCTATATGTATAAAATTTCTTTATGTGGTGACTGACATATTTCTTGCTTATATTTTTTTTACTTCATTAATTTTTTATAGACAGCTTAATAAGGTCTGCTTCCTTGTTTTCACATAGAACATCTTGGTTAGCTTTCCGTTACAATGACAAAATACTTGAGATAATTTGGTTCTATTTGCCTTGAGCAAGGGGCAATATAGCATGTTATGACTGGAACACATGGTGGAGGAAAATTGTTCACTTTAGGGCAGCTGAGAACAAGAGACAGAGATAAGAGGATCCAAACTCCTAGTATGACCTTCAAGAATATGTTCCCACTGACCTAACTTCTTCCCAGTAGGCTCTACTTTGTAAAGATTCCACCACCTCCCAGTAGTGTCATGGGTTTGTTTCTTGCCTTCAATATATGAACCTTTGGGGCATATTTAAAGTTCAAACTATAACTACATATTTTAAGGGAATGAACAATTTATGGCATAGTAGTAAGCTTTGGAAATACTTGATATAAGAGACAATATAGTAAAAAAGTTCAGGGTTTATATTTGGGCTAAACAACCTGGAATGAAATTATAGATTTTCCAGTGGGAAAAAACTTAATTTCTCTGCCTCACTTTCTACATCTCCAAAATTAGAATAATAATTATATGTACTTCATAGATTTTTTTGAGGCTTAAATAACATAATAAATGCAAACTTAGAACAGACTGGATAAATGGAAAGCATTCAGTTGATGTTAGGTATCAGTCATTTTTATAATTTGAGTTTAGATAATCTGAGAAAACAGAACCCAGGGCCTCATGTATGTCAGACAAGTACTTTACCACAGAGCCACATCCCCAGCCCACCATATATTACTAGAACAGTTTTCAAACTCTATTTTCCAAATTATATTATATAATTATATTATATAATTGCTTTGACAAATATAAATATATGCTAAATTGTTAAGAATTTATTATATTAAAGAGTTGTATTCTTTGGTTATAGCTAAGAGATTCGGATTTATTAAAATAGGGAAATTTGCATTTTTAAGAAGCATTACAGATAACCTCATCCAACACATTTTCAGAAATTTTCTTAGGGATTCAGAAAATGTAATAATTATACTATTGTAATAAAAATGCATGCATTCAGATATTACTAATGTCCATGTAAATCATACAACTTTAAGAAATTTGGCATTTTTATCAAGAATTATGAACATTTTATCCAATTTAATGCAGTAATCAAAATGTTTACTAAATTAAAAAATCTAAAATATTAATATATCTATTTTTTCCCCAAAATTTGATATCATAGATGACAAAGATATAAATTTTTGTGTAACTTTTCAGTGGATATAACTATTAAAATTTATAATTATGGAGTACTATTCATGAAAATATCATAACACACTATGCAGAGATAGCTTTTCTCTGAATTTATGTTTTCTTGTTGACAAACTAGGCAGATATCCAAACTATTACAGAAGCAAATATCTTAAATTATGGTCCCTCCACTCTTATATTATATACATCAATCAGTTCATTTTATTGTACATTTTGTTCTATTATATTTATAACTTTATAATCTTAAATATCTAATAGAGATAACAAGATTTTTTGATTGGTAAACTTAAGTAGAAAAAAATTGCATGACTATTATATTTGATGCTGACAACTTTGAAGACATTTTTGTCTTTATTGTACTGACAATTTCTAAACCAACTTTATTTATCAAGTAATATCTCACATCACATGAATTTTTAAAAATTTGGCTTAGTTTCTTTATTTCTGAGGGTTTTAGTAATGCTTAATTGATAGAACCACTTATTTTCCTTTAAGACAATTAAATAGAACTTTTATGAGACATTAATTAATTTGACAATTTCATATGGAGATAAGGAAGTATCACAAATCTATAATATACTTTTATATAGGCATATATATATACAATTACAGAGATCTTATGACTTTTATTCCAAAATTTCAGCAATTAATCAATAAAATTATAAAACAAATCATTGGTTTCTATAAAATAGTTAGCTCTAGGGTTTTTTTTCCACTTTACATTTTTATCTGAATTGTATTTCTGACAAATTGAATAAGTTAACCTTTCCTACCCAGTATGAGGGCTGTTGCTTATTGTCAATATTTGTGGAATATGTGTTTAAGATTTTCATTTGTCCTGATAAGTAATCTTATGGAGGCTGTGGAATAAATTTTAGGCAAGTCACTAGGAAAATATCAAGCAGCTCTTAGGATATCTCCAAACTTCATATGAGTTGGTTAAATATCCAACTTATTTTCAGCTTAGAGTAGTTTTGTTTTTTGTTTGTTTGTTTGTTTCTGGGTGGTGCAGTGTCCCTTGAGCACAAGGAGACTTAAAGTTCCAGTGACTGAGGTTGGGAAGCAAATAGGGGAAGGAAAAAAATCTAGCAGGGATAGGTAGGGATGGAGGAGGTAGATGTTTGAAGATGGACATATGGAAGATTCAGAGAGCTGAAGGAATCAAAGAAGGCAAAGCAAAGGAGGAAGAAGAGAGGAAGTGGGAAGAATTCTTAAAGGAGCCAATTTAGGGAGGAGATCTTAAGTTTCCTAAAATGGCTGATGGAGTTCCACCTTACCCTCATCAAAATCATGCCTACAAAAAAGACTTAGACAGATTTAGCAGAATATATAGTTAGCAGGGGTTTGAGAAGTGAGTTTTGGTTGAGAAGTTCCCATGAGGGAAGCATGATCAGATAGAACAGAGAGGACTTACAAAAAAAAAATGGGTTCTATCAGGCTTTGAATATCAGCTTCCAATTAGGCAACTTCAATCCCCAGAACCCCACCCCCCCCCCCACACACAAAATAGCCGTAAGTAGTTTTTAAAAAATTAATTTCAGAACCTGTTGATCTGTGAAAAGAGTTGCATTTTAGCTAAGTTGTATAAACAGTACTGATTAATAAGTACATGTCAATTATTTGCTACCTCTTTAAAAGGAATATTTACTTACTTTAATTTTGAACACGATGAATATTTTCTGAAATATAATTATTACTCAAATATATATTGAATATGTTTCTTATATTAGACACCTGATAATTCTTGATAGACTTGATAATAATTATCTCTTCCCTGAGCTTTTTCCAAGATATAATAAGTAATAATTTGATAAAATAAGTAATGATTTGATAAAATATTTTAGATTACAAGTACTAATTTTCACTCAATTTTAAAATAATCTGTTTCTTATGCTTATTATGTTAATATAGAGTTTCTGATTATCTACTTTGTGACTACATAAATATTCATTTATGTACTCCTTTACTAAAGATTTTGAGCATGGTAGTGACTAAAGACCAATATGAGTCCTTATCTTTTGTAGCCTGTAGACTTGTGGGAAAGGCATATATTAATCAAATCACTCTAATTTCTCTTTACTTACAGACTAAGTGTATCAGAATTAAAGATAAACTTTGATTAAGACTTAAATAACCTACTAATGCTCATTCATTATAGGAGACGCAGTATACATTGTATTTTGAATGGAAATTACCAAAAATAGTATAGCATCAAGCTTATAAACGATGATGAATATGTTTCAAAAAATCTTAAAACCATATGTGAAATAATTTTCAAGTAGATAGTTGCAATTTTGAGTTGTTTTGATATTAGATTATGGAATGAATTACAGTTACTAATTCATTCCTTCATTGTTCAGGTCTCTCCTTCTCCATTGTTCTGTCATATTTTAGCAAATGGAACACCCATGTACTCAGATATTGAACCCCAAATCTAGGGTATATTTCTATTTTTTGGTCCCTTTGCTTCACTATCACCATATGCACCCAATCTAGTCCATTACCAAATCCCATTGGTTCTTCTTCCAAAATTATATCAAATATGTCTGTATTATCTTTTCCCCCCACCTCCTTGGTTTAAGCCCTCAACATCATTGCTTACTTGAATTGTTGCATTAGTTCTTAATATTTTTTTAAGTCCTGTTATCCTCTAATCCATTCTCTGTACAGCGTCCAGAGAAACCTTGTATTAACAGGAAATCAGATCATGACATTTCTCTTCCTAAAAGTACTTACTGACTTTCTGTAACATTTAGGGGAAAATCCAGTCTATTAAAGATAGCCCCTGGTACTTTACCTTCTCTCCCGATTCAGCTAATTACTATTTTTCACTCATTCTCTTCATACAAGGTATACTGGCTTCCTTTTTATTTCAGTAACACACCAAGTTCTGTTCTAACTTGGTGCTTTTCGCTTTCACTATCATCTACCTAGAATTTTTTTCCTCTTTTTATGTGGCTGATGTTACTTTTTCCGGCCTTCTGAAATAAACCTGCCAAAAATAACTTCTGTCATTACATAGTTGACCAAAAGTTATTGTATTATTTTATTTACTCTGTAATTTAATTTTTATCTGCTAAAGTTCCATGAAAGTTGTGAGTTTGTTCTGTTTTTCATTTTTTTAGTTAGGAAAACATTTGGCACATAGGGTTCAGTAAATAGATGTTTGATATGGATATTTCCTCAGACTTCTGAGTAGCTTGAGCTATTCTACAGGATCATAACTACAGAAAACAGTGATATATCACCTATATAAATTAATAATATTGATAATCGATTTCTCAGAAACATAATTCATGTTTAAGTCAGTGAACATTTTTGATTACAGTTGAAAGAGCTTTAGTTTAAAGGGGATAACGTAAAGGGTAAGGATTGACATATAGTTTTAAGGTCCAAAGTTATTTCTAATTCTGTTCAACAAATATTCAATATATCAGTATTGAAATCCAGTATTTACTGACTATATTCAGCCTTGTGTTAGACTAACAGTTTAGCTTAGCGAAGGGATAGTAAATTTTGACATACATTCTCAATGTGGCAGGTGATTGGAGGTCTTGTGTAGAAATTGAGTGAAGCTACTCATTATCAAAATCATGAAAGTCAATTAGTTTTAATAGTTATTTTCTACACAAAGCGATTATTAAGACCCACATTTCCCAAATTGTACCCAGAAGTCCTTAGGATGACATAGAAAACTCCTAGAGGCACCGACAGGATATGTTTAGAAGGAAACAGCCATATTTCTCAGACATGGCAGAAAATAGTAGCTCAACAGAATTTAATTTCAACATTGGATTACATCTTTATGACACCATATCTTTGTGAAGTTGAGTTTCCTACAGGTAACTGATAAAAAGTAAGTACTATAAGAAAATCAGTGTGGAACAGAAAATGAAGGTAGTGGTATCCAGTGTGTTTCTAAAGTATACGCCATGACCCAACAGTGCTGCTCATCCCATTAGTAATTATGATTATTGAAGAATAAGAATAAAGTGCTATTTTAACTTTCAAATTTTTGTCCCTCACCCCAGCCAGATACTAAGCTGTCAGGACATAAAAACTTACTTACTGCATAGAACTATCAGGTACTTCTTTAACCTCGGGGTACCACAAAAGAATTACTGATATATTCAGGCCACCTTACTGAGAAAGTTTGGAAACTTCTTATGCAGAATGTTTTTAATTTCAAATATGATTTTTGGTCTCTTTTTAATGATGTTTTTCTAAAAATGTACTCTACTATAGCCAGCCATTCCAGAAGAAAGTCCTTTGTATAGTAAGCATTAGAGTATTATAGAAGCACAGAGAAGTAGAAATAATATTTGCTGAGTACCTACTATGTTATAGGTATGATTTTGTATTTCATCTAATGCTTTCAACAATCCTGTTACAAGTGGTGATATTCTCGTATTTGTCAAGGAACCAAAAGGAATTAAACATTTTACTCAAAGTTATAGATCTTTCTACGTGAAACTCTTATTTAATTCTAGTTCTATTGCTTCAGTGATTTATTTCCATGATTAAAGATCAGTGATTTTCCTGTTTATGAGGATCCTGTATGAGGTTTCTCAAGGTATTACTTAAGGTATTATTTTCAACTTTGTGAAGGTAATGGATAGAGGCTCAAGGAAATGAAAATCTATGTTGTAGATCTTATGATTGCAAGAAAACGCTAAAGATTAGAATTTTGTTGTGTTAATTTTTAGTTCCCACTATTCCTATAATCTTTTGTATCATTTGCTGGATTATTACATTTGAGTGTATTGGGTAGTTTTATTTTTATAATAGGGAGACAGTCAAGATTGTTTAAGTAATTCACATAGTTAAAATCATGGTTTTGTCATCTGCAATTTAATAGTCCATAGAAATGAAGTGCTGCAGAATTAGCTTTTCATTGTGAATTTTCATTTTGAATATATTCTTGCCATTAAGTTTCCAGAGCACAAAGAAATATCTGGAGCCCATATAACGGCATTGTTTTTACCTACTCTCTATTTTTTGTTGGCTCTTTCTAAGACTTGTATAGTAATTAGAATTATTTCAGTCAATCTCCATATTTCTTAAGATCTGTTTTTATTTTCTTTTGGTTCTTTTTGTTATATTCACTGTCACTTCTTGAGACATGTCTTCCAGTTTATTTTGGATTTTCTTTTCAGCTATATCTGACTTTTTCCTCCAAGCCTAAAATATTATTATATGTTTCATTCATGATGGTCCTGGTTATTTTAAATCTGCCTACTCAATTTTCTTATGTTTATTTAAGCATGTGAAGCATACCAGTGTTCTTTATCTAAAATTTCTAATACCTATATAATTTGGATTCTATACTTTGGTGTGTTCTCCCCCCACTCCCCCCCAAATGTTGATTTTTGGAAGCATGGAGTTCATTTCTTCACAGAAGAATTTGGTATACTGCTAGTCTGGAGCCTCTTTAGAGCTTAGAGTATTATAGATTCAGGCCATAAACATTTTTAAGTGTGGATTTGTGTTTATTAATTCTCATGGAAATCACCTCCTTCTCTTCATCCTCCCTTCCTCCTCCTCTTCCCTTCTTCCTCTTCCTCCCTTCCTTTTTTCCCCTTTCTTCTTCGTCCTCCCAGATCCAAGGCAGGCAGACATATATTTCTGTCAACACCTTACTTGGGTGTTTGGGTGTTTTTTTCCTCTATAGTTTATCCTTTGGAAGTTATTAAGTATATCTGGATTTTATATAATGTGACTTAACTGTTTTAGTCAGCTTTTTTGCCACTGTGACTTAAAGATCCAACCAGCACAATTGTAGACGAGTTAAAGTTTATTTGGAAGCTCACGATTTCAGAGGTCTCAATCAATAGACAGCAGGCTCTATTCCTTGGGGCTCAAGGTAAGGCAAAACAACATAATGGAAGAGTATGGTGGAAGGAAGTGGCTCACATGACAATCAGAAGCTTAAAGAAAGAAAGACTCTACTTGCCAAATACAAATATATAACCCAAAGCCTCATCCCCCAATGCCCACCTTCTGCAGCCACACCCCACCTACCTCCAGTTACCGATCAGTTAATCCCATTGTTTAAGGCTTTCACAACCTGATCATTTCCCCTGTGAACCCTCTTGCTTTGTCTGTGTTAGTGCAGAAAGATCAGGATGGCAGCAAACTGTACAAGTCATTTCAGGCTTTATTCAGGAGCAGGACTACACCTACAGAGATGGAGCCACTTTCCTGGTAGAAAATGAGCTGCTGAACAAAGATAGGGATTGGGTTTATATAGGCTATCGGTTTTCCAGGGCATTTCAGAATTTTGGGTTTGTTTCATCAGTCAAGGAGATAATCAGTTTATCACTAGGTGTGGTGATAAGCTCCTTCCTTCCTAGTTTTGCCTCAGGAAGACATCTGTTGGGGGAGGTGGGAGCTGCCAGGGTGATTAACATCAAAGAGACAGTGTTGGGGAAG
>PVHX01015733.1:31284-45682 GCA_004024805.1 Geosciurus inauris
ATTTCTCAAAGGTTTTTTTTTTTTTTTTTGGTACTGGGTATTGAACTCAGGGGCACTTGCACTGAGCCACATCCCCAGCCCTATTTTGTGTTTTATGTAGAGACACAGTCTCATTGAGTTGCTTAGCGCCTCGCTGCTGATGAGGCTGGCTTTGAACTTGCGATTCTCCTGTCTCAGCCTCCCTAAATGCTGGGATTACAGGATTGTGCCACAGCGCCCGGCAGTTTCTCAAAGTTTAAGTACAAAGTCTTCTCTGAGGCTTAAGGCAATTTTGCATTGTGAGCTCCTGTAAAATTAAAAGGAATTTACAAGTATCCAATATATATAAGGTACAGAGTAAACATTTTCATTCACAAAAATAGGGGCATAGAAAGAAGGGATGGGACCAAAGCAAGACTGAAATCCAGCTGGGCAAACAAGTCCCGTAGTTCTGCTTCTGGTATTTGGCGCACATGGCATCATGATTTCCTCTCCAACGGGCTTGTGTATATCTGCCCCTGTGACCTTGTTTCTTGCAGCCTAAGTGGCCTTCTGTTAGCTTGTCTCTGCTCAATTCTTGCAGCTTTCCTAAGATCATGTCACATATTAGTGGCATTTTGTCATTTCAAGGGTCTCCACTGTAGCTTTCAGCTTCCTCCTTAAAACTCCACGCTTTGACTTCTAGGGGGAGCCTGCAGGGCCTCCAACCCTGCCACATTTTGCTTGGCCTCCCAGGCCTTCCTTTGAAATCTTGGTGGAAGCCTCCATGAACCCCTAATTACAGCATCCTGTATTCCTGCAGAACCAGTACCATGTGGTTGATGCTAAGAAGTGCTGCCATCTCAAGCATTAGCCAAGCCTCCAAGGACTCTTGCTGCAGTAGCCTCTTGAGTGCCTGGGTGTCTGAGCATGTTGAAAAAACATCCTAGGTCCCCTCCTGCAAGAAGGGTACCCCACTGGTCTCTTTTCTAGAGAATTTTCACCTTTACTCCCTTGAGCTTAAGATGGGTGTGGTCTTGCCAGCTCCTGAGATGCCCTCAAGCCATCTTTCCTGTTGCATCTAGGCAAAATCCTTAGCATTTCTTTAGTAGTGGTAATGTCTTTAATGTTAAATTGCAACTTCCTTAGCCCTAGTTTAACTCTGGCCTTTCAAGTCCCTGTTTTCCATATCTTTCTTTTCTTTGCTTTCTGCTCCTAAATATCACAATTAATTTGGCTAAAAGCTGCCAGTAATCTCCATGCCACTGTCTGAATGTTGTGCTGCCTAGACATTTCTTCCACCAGATTAAGAAATCCATCTTTTTTAAAATCAGCCTCTTAGAAAGTCTCAGAATATGGGCAAAATGCAGACAGCTGCATAGCAACAACCCCACTTCTGATACCAATTTCTGTTTTAGTCAGCTTTTTAGACACTGTGACTTAAAGACCTGACCAGCACAATTGTAAAAAAGGAAATGTTTGCTTGGGAGCTCAGGGTTTCAGAGGTCTCAATCCATAGACAGTTGGATCCATTCCTTGGGGCTCAAGATGAAGCAGAACAACATGGTGGAAGAGTATGGTGGAGGGAAGTGGCTCACATGACTATCAGGAAGCAGAGAGAGAAAGAGAGAGAGAGAGACTCCACTCCCCAGATACAAATATATACCCCAAAGCCAAACCTTCCAATGCCCACCTCCTCCAGCCACACCCCCACCTGCCTCTAGTTACCAGTCGGCCCTGCCTGCTAATCAGTTCATTGGTTAGTTTAAGGCTTTCTCAACCTAATCACTTTCCCTCTGAAAGCTCTCACATTATCTCAACATGAGCTTTTGGGGGACACCTTACATATAAACCATAAAAACAACCAGATTGAACTCTTAAGTTTCTGGCTTTTATGCATGGGTCCTTTAATATCCAGGCTGGAGGCCACAAATCCACAGATGTTACCAGGGTCCAACAAATATTGGTCTCCAAACTCTTTCTCTGGATTTTTGCCTCCTTTTTGTTTATGGCCTTTTATAAATTTTTTGTTTCCAACCAGCTCAACCATATACTTCAATAAGTTAAAAATATATTCTTTATTAAAAAATCATAGATGTGATATACTAGGGGGAACATTAACTGAACATCTTGGTTTGCTGTAATACAAGAAGATAATTCATTTGATTTTCTGGGAAAATCTGATAGGAATCTGTGCTGATTGGAGACAGAAGCAGCTTACAGACTTTAGAACTCTTATATGAATTTGTTGTTACCTTATCCCAAAGTGGAATTAGAACTCTCTGGCTGCCCTGGTCATATCCAAGTCACTTCTCTTCTATGAAACTTTAAAGATGGTGAAACTTCCCTAATGGGAAGAGCTGAGTCTTAGAAGGCTGTAACAAATTCTGAAAAGGTACATGGACATGGTAGTGGTGATAGAAAACAAGTTGTTACATTTTCTATATTCATTCACAAACATTAACAGAAAAGGACAACCTGCATTTTGAATTAGAAATTAAAACACTATTAATTCAAAACTCTTTCCTGTTTCATTGTAATGTGTTAGTCTAAAATAGAATTTCGTTCTTCCTATCTCATAATAGTTACATAAGAACAGTCTGTTACAGAAATCATTCTG
The DNA here is from genome assembly GCA_004024805.1 of Geosciurus inauris. NCBI lineage: Eukaryota > Metazoa > Chordata > Mammalia > Rodentia > Sciuridae > Geosciurus > Geosciurus inauris. The sequence continues at coordinate 33,863 of PVHX01015733.1, forward strand.
TTATAAAGTTATTCTATTATAAAGGGTATAGTCTCTATTTGAAATGATAGACTACAAATATTTATTTTTGTGAGCCATCTGTTCTGCTAAATACCCATGAGTGTTTTAGAGTAAAATCTGAAAAATTGAAATACTTGAAAACCTTTGTATTGTTGACTCTTGATTGTATTTTTTTTTTAAATAGCGTATGTTTTGCTTGGAGGAGAAATACACTGATGCGAAGGCTTACTTGTAAAACATTACATTAGTGTCATAAAGAAGAATTTTAAACCCTCTTATATAAAGGACTGCCTTTATCTGGATAAAATGATTTCATTAAAAATATTCATTTCTTTATATAAATAAATAAGTCTAAATAAAAACTTCAATACATTCATTTTCACAGTAAATATATGTTAATTCTTTAAATTTAGTTCTGTTAGGTGAATATTTGTGTTTTAAAAGCATTACCTTAAAAAAACCACTACCTTAATTAACCAGGAATATTTCTGTTAAGAATGTTAAGAGGAGGGGCTGGGGCTGTAGCTCAGTGGTAGAGCGCTTGCCTAGCATGTGTGAGGCACTGGGTTCGAGCCTCAGCACCACATATAAATAATAAATGAATAAAATAAAAATCCATCAACAACTAAAAAATATTTAAAAAAAAAAAAAGAATGTTAAGAGGAGACTGGGGTTGTGGCTCAGTGGTAGAGCACTTGCCTAGCATATGTGAGACCCTGGGTTCAATCCTCAGTACCACATAAAAAAATAAAGATATTGTGTCCATCAACAACTAAAAAAAAAAGAATGTTAAGAGGATAATTTATTTGTTACCCCTGCCTATTTAAATCATTTTAAAACTGTCTTCATAAAACCAATAAATTAGTTATTTTTATCATAGATAATTATAAATATATTTTACTGAGCAATTATTTCATTTATTTTTCTTTTTGGATGGCATTCTGAACATGTGAAGAGAGATTGGTTACCTTTCTACTGTGTCCCTCTTTTACCATTCCCATTTCCAGAGGTCTAGAAACTGGAAATAAAGAAGTCTCAGAGCTAGAAATAATAAGAGTATAACAAAAGTACCTGAGAATTTGTAGCCATAAATTGACAGAATGAATTTGCAATTCAAATTTATATTATCTGGATCACACAAAAAATCCTCTAATATATAAATTTAAACTAGTCTATGATTGATAATGCCTTTGAGCACCCAATAGAAACAAATGCAAATTCTCTGATGAATATATCTTCATCTTAAAATTCAAAGAATTTCATAAATTGTAAGGAACCACGAATGAGAATCAGCAGAAATCCTATACAATAAAAACAACCCTGCCCAGATATTCAATATGGGAATGGTGGGATTCAATGTATAAAAATATCCATGGTTACAATATTCCAAAACATAAAACAGAAGGAAACTTGAAAGAAAGACAACAATAACAAAAAAACTGTAGGGAACACAACAACTATAAAATAGACCTAGTGAATTTCAAGAAGAGACAATTAGAAATTTCAGAACTGACAAAATAAAATCAAAGTTTAAAATCAAGTGGAGTGCTATAACAACCAATGAGATCCAACTGTAGATAGAAATAGTCACGTGACAATTAAGTTATATTACTGAAAAGATACGAGAGGCAGAAAAATTAAAAGTTTGAAAGGTCGAGAAATTGTATTTTTTATTACACTCTTGATACATGTCACAAAAATGCCTAAAAATAAACATAGTCAAATATACTATTCTTCTATAGTTTTCTATAAGCAGAAACTGGTGGGAGCAGGGGACATGTCTAGGAACAAAAGAATCAGAGGTATTCATCCATTACAAATGATGTTTCTGTAAAGAATGTGATGAGAAAAATATTTATTTATTTTTTTTAGTTGTTGATGGATTTTTATTTTATTCATTTATTATTTGTATGTGGTGCTGAGGATCAAACCCAGTGCCTCATGCATGCTAGGCAAGCGCACTACCACTGAGCCACAGCCCCAGCCCAGAAAATACTTATATTAAGGGTTTAACATCTATAAGTTGATCTCAAAAGCAACTAATAGTAACATATTTTTTGTATGTGATACCTACAAAAAGAATTTTAAAATTTGTTTTATAATTATAGAGCTTACTTCTGAATATGGTGTTATAAGCACTTTAAAAATTTTTTTAGGGGTGTTGGAGTTGTGGCTCAGTGGTAGAGCACTTGCCTGGCACATGTAAGGTACTGGGTTTGTTCATCAGCACCACATGGAAATAAATAAATTAATTAAATAAAGGTATTGTGTCTATATACAACTAAACCTTTATGTTTCTCAGTTGTTTTAACATGAGCATTTATTATTTTTTAAAAAATTTCAGCCAGATGTTGTGGCATATGCCTGTAATCCCACTACTAGGGAGGCTGAGGTCAAAGGATCATAACTTCAGGACAGCCTGGACAACTCATCAAGACCATGACTTTAAATAAATGATAAAAAAGGCTGGAGATGTAGCTTAGAGATAGAGCACCTTTGAGTTCTATCTCCAATGTAAAAGAAAAAAACTAAAGCTCCTAGTAAGTATTAAACGTTAGTAATATTTTTCAAAAGAACTCTTCTGTGCTTTCCTTTTGTGATAGGTCCTGTCTGATATTTTTTTAAGACTGATTTATGGATCTTAGAGATTCTTAAAGTATGTTTAATTGAAAATGGGTGAAAACTAAAAGTTAATGGAAAAACTTATGAAGAATAAATCCTAAACATGTGCAGTGTGTTCAACTCTGGATTATTGTATAGGTAAACTGGCATTCTTCAATTTAGTAAGCAATTTTGAAAGGGTTCTTTAATTGCTTATTCAGTAATGTATACAAGATCCTGCAGTGTTATCCATATCCTCAAGGACTCTTTTTATTTTTTATTTTATTTATATAATTCTTTATTGTTTTATTGTATTTTAGGTTTTTAAAAGATTATTCATGCTTGGTAATGAATTATAATTACCTAAAATATTTCATTATTGGAACATATCTTTTCTTGAACATGGCACACAAGAGAGGATTTACTGTATATATTAAAATTTATAAATGCAGTTATTCTTTAGAATTGGCTTTTTTGAAAAGACATTTCCAATGTGCAAATAATTTAACTTTTTTGTACAATATTTACTGAATATCTTTTATGTGCTGCACATTGTACTAGATTTTGGAGATTAAGCATGAAATCATATGCAGTATGGCCTTTGACCACATAGAATTATGGAATTTAGAATATAGTAGAGGAAATATGCTAAAAATTTCTTTTAACTATTCATCTTTTCTATTGAATATTTTATTTACTACATATTTAACTTCCCTAAAGCCTTTCTTGTTTCCTAATAACTTCTCTATCATTGTCATTTTTTTTAATATTGTTTTATTCTTGACTATCCAGGATCATTGAATGGCTGCTAAGTCTTTTTCTCTTCCTGCCACATTTCACAGCCTTTTACTTTGATGGTCTGCTAATGTATAACAAAGTTAAAAGAAGAGTACCATGATCACCAGTGTACATTTTTTATCTTGATTTATCAATTAGTTAATGTTTTGATACATCTACTCTCTCTCTTTTTCTTCCTCTATTCTAGTTCTATCCTCTATTCTTTCCCAATGTCCATCCGGAGATACATACAAACACATTTAGATATATAAGGTGATTTGATAATAATAAGTCCATTAACATAAATGGTTGAGGAAACGCGGAGGGAAATAACATAATCCACAAACTCCTCGTTTTTCCTCATCCTGGAAGCCTCCCTTGAAGGGATGAAGTCCTTTGAGTTGTCTTTTGTTCAGTTACCTTCTGTATTGTCCAACTGGTCCGTGAGAATTTCATTAATCCTTGCCATGCTAAATGACCAAAGTGTAACTTCTTTCATTACTGTCCTTCCCCTTTTCCTGCTGTCTTCACTGTTTCAATTAGTCCTTTCTCCCTGTTCTCCAGCAAAAGCATTTCTCTTCACAATTGAAAGAATGCATATCAAACTCTCATATAGGGATGTGAGGGGAAACCTATAGTACAGGGTTTGGTCTTGCCCTTTTGGCATATCTGTATCTTTAAGAGGTAGGTTTACATCCCTCAGAGTTTTGGCTTTTGCAGAATCTCATTTCTGGTCTCATATATTGTAGCTGATGTGGGAGTATCCATGGATTGGAACTTGTGAAAAAAGATAAAGGAGGGGCAGGGGAAAGGATGGAGAAGAAGAACCTGGAGATCTCTTGTACTCTGCCTCTCTAATTGAAGCATTTAGAGAATTTTCTTAGATCTTACACAACACAGTGCTCACTTCTGGGTTTTGGCTTCGGAGATAATAGAGAAAAATAAATGTTAAAATTTAATTCACCACTATCTCCTCATCTGGCTATCACTATCTGTTTTTCAGAGTTTTCAAATAAGACTCTCTAAATTCTCTCCAGGTTTTATAGCTTAGTTATTGAGAGAGAAAGGGAGACTAGTTTTTATTCTCTCTTGCTGCAACCAGAACCCCAAATTAAGTTTTTTTTTAAATATACTTTTTAGTTGTTGATGGACCTTTATTTTTTTCATATAGTTATATGCAGTGCTGAGACTCTAACCCAGTGCCTCGTGAATGCTAGGCAAGTGCTGTACCACTGAGCCACAACCCCGGTCCCCAAAGTTGAGTTTTTAAATGATATTTGTGATATAATTTTTTAGAACATCTATTTCAGTTTTTGAGTCAATCTCCAAACTATGGAAAAAGTGAATTTCAAATAAACATCAGGCTTTTTGGGGAAGTGTTTTTATCTCTACTTCTGGCATGAGATAAAGTTTGTGGAAGATTTAACTACATGGTCATAAGAAGAAACAGACTGTAAATGAGATATTAGTTTATTCCACAAAACACTGATAGATACTCTCTACTTGGGACTGCAGATAACAAATGAAATAGTGCTTCTTCTCTAGAGAAAATAAACACATATGAGACAATCATTTATAGTATATTGTGAAAAATACTATGTTCTGGAGTATAAAAGGCACACAAAATTTTTTAAAAAATTGTTATTCTTTAAGATAAAACTTTTAAGGGGTTCAGATTCTATTAACATTGAATATATATTAATATATTTATATATGGAGATAGCTGAGAATTTTGTTAAAGTGCATTTAAAATAATTACATAAATAAGCAATTGGTCCAACAGATAAAAGGAATATTTTTTAATTTTTTGTAAATTAACTCATAAAATTTTCCCCTTAAGACTTTAAATACTATATTATTTACTAAACTAAAATTTTAATATTGGATAAAGATCCACACATCTGCTTCCGTTTCCATATTAGAAAACTATAGTAGCCTATAAATGAGTAGAAGCATATATTATTATGACTTGAAATAATGGAATATAGTTAGTTCTAACATTCATTTTATCATTTACCTAGCCAATAATATTAATTAATAGTACTGTTCAAGCTATCATCTTGGAGAAATACTGATTTAACAATGAAGTTTATACTAATTAGAGAAAATCAATTCGAAAATCAAAAGAAAATGATAAGTATAATTGAACCATTATTTCAGAACCCAAATCAGAAATCTTCGTTTACTTAATAATAGAACTCACTTTTCACCTAGACTGCAAAAATTGTCATAGGTTTTCAATGGACAGGAAATTATAACAGTACACTTTTAATTAATGCTTACTGGAGTTTTTAAAAAGACATTACATTATTTGAATAGTTTAGGTCCACAGCAAAATCAAGAGGAAAGCGCAGAGATTTCCCACATACTTACTGAGCTCACACATGCATAGCCTTCTCAATCATCAACATCTGCTACCAGAGTGGTACATTTATTACAATTGATGAACCTACATTGACACATCATTATCACCTAAAATGTCCATGATTTACGTTAGGGTTCATTCTTGGTATTGTACATTCTGTGGGTTTGGACAACTGTATCATGACATGTTCCCATCATTACAGTATCATACATGTCCTAAAAACCCCTTATGCTCAGTCTGTTCATCTCTCTCTCTCGTCTAACCCTTCTTGGCAACCATTGATTCTTTATTGTCCCCATAGTTTTGTCTTTCACAGAATATCCTATAGTTATATTCATACAGTGTGAAGACTTTTCAGATTGGCTTATTTTACTTAGCAATAGTCATTTAAGTTTCCTCCTTATCTCTTCATGACCTAATAGCTCATTTCTTTCTAGCTCTGTGTAATATTCCATTTCCTGGATTTACTGCTGTCCATTTTCTGGATACCACAGTTTATTTATCTATTCACACAGTGAAGGACATCTTGATCTTTCCAAGTTTTGGTAGTTGTAAATAAATATGCTACAAATATCTGTACGGTTTTTTGTTTGTTTGTTTGTTTGTTTGGTGGATGTAAGTTTTCAGTCCTTTATATAAAAGATTGAAAATACCAAGGAGTGTGATTACTGGATTGTACGGTGTTAAGTGTATATTCAGTTTTGTAAGAAACCTTAGAACTGTCCACCAAAGTGGCTACACCATCTTGCATTCCCTATTTGTCTTCCAGAATGGATATATGAGTATGAGTGTCTATTTCTCCACATCCTTCTCAGCATTTGATGTTTTGAATTTTGATCATTCTAATAGGTATAGAGTCGTATCTCTTTTTGTGTGAATTAGCAGTTTCCTGATGATGTATGATGTTGAGAATTTCTTTATATGCTTTATTGACATGTATATATTTTCTTTTGTGAGGAGTTTGTTTTTATTTAGTTTGTTCATTTTTCCTACTGTTGAGTTTTAAGATTGCTTTCTACATTTTGAATTATAATTCTTTCACATATTTTTTCTTCCAGTTTGTTACATTATTTCATTATCCTGAACATATATCTGGAAGAGCAGAGTCATCTAATTTTTCTCTTAGAAATTTTATAGTTTTGCATTTTACATTTAACTCAATGATCCATTTTATTTATATATTTTTTTATTTGTTCTAATAAATTATACATGACAGTAGAGTGCATTTTGACACATCATACATAAATGGAGTATAACGTCTCATGTGTCTGGCTGTACATTATGTAGAGTTACACATGTCATGTAATCATATATGCACATAGGGTAATAATTTCTGATTCATTCTATCATTCCTACCTCTATGGCCCCTCCCTTCCCTTCACTCCCCTCTGTCTAGTCCAAAATACCTCTATTCTGTGCACCCCCCTTAGCATCCACATATTGTAGAAAACATTTGGCCTTTATTTCTTTGGGACTGGCTTATTTCACTTACCATAATATTCTTTAGTTCCATCCATTTACCTGAAAATGCCATAGTTTCATTTTTCTTTAAGGCTGAGTAATATTTTATGTGTATATGTACCGCAGTTTCTTTATCCATTCATCTGTTGAAGGGCACTAGGTTGGTACCATAGTTTAGCTATTGGGAATTGAGCCACTTTAAACATTGATATAGCTGCATCACTGTAGTATGCTGATTTTAAGTCCTTTTTGTATAAACCTAGAGTGGGATTACTGGCTCCATTCCAAGTTTTCTGTGGAATCTCCATACTGCTTTCCACAGTGGTTGCACCAATTTGCAGTTCCACCAGCAATGTAATTTACCTTTTTCTCCACATCCTCGCCAACACTTATTGTTGTTTGTATTCTCTGTAATTGCCATTCTGACTGGAGTGAGATGGAATCTCAGTGTAGTTTTAGTTTGCAGTTCTATAATTGCTAGAAATGTTGAATATTTTTTCATATATTTGTTGATTGATTGTATTTCTTCTTTTGTGAAGTGTCTATTCAGTTCCTTTGCCCATTTACGGATTGCTGTATCTGAGATGCATGTGGTAAGGATTTTTTCCCATTCTGTAGGTTCTCTCTTCATATTATTGATTGTTTCCTTTGCTATGAAGAAGCTTTTAAGTTTAATTCCATCCCATTTATTGATTCTTGATTTTACTTCTTGTGCTTTAGGAGTCTTGTTAGGGAAATCAATTCTTTTGTCTCTGTTAAGCTCAGGGTCTCTGTTCTAGTGCCTACATCATTAATCCACTTTGAGATGATTTTTTGTGTGGGATGAGAGATAGAGGTTTAGTTTCATTTTGCTACATATGAATTTCCAGTTTTCCCAGCACCATTTGTTGACGAGGCTATCCTTTCTCCAGTGTATATTTTTGGTACCTTTGTCTAGTATGAGATAACTGTATTTATTGGGTAAGTTTCAAAAAAAGAGAAAATATATATTAATTTCATAAGAAGGAGAAAGAATGGTGGTCTCAGTGCCTTTAATTTAAAAGTTTCATTTATGTATTTATTGATTTGCTTAGTATTTATTTTTTGCAGTACTAGTGATCAAACCAAGGGCTTCACTGTGCATACTAGGTAGTTGCTCTGTCACTGAGCTGTATCCCCAGCCATGTTTGGTTTTATTTGAGACAAGGTCTCACAGTAAGTTGTCCAGGCTAGCCTAAAATTTGCTGTCCTCCTGTCTTAGTCTTCTGAGTAACTGTGATTACAGGTATGAGCCACAACACATGGCTCTGTTTTGTTTTTTTTTAAACAGAGGTAAGGCTGAGATATGATATAATGTACCTCTTTATGTTGTTAGATTTTTTTTTTGATGATTCTTTTTTTGATAGTAGGAACAAAACAAAGCTTACCAAATTTCAGCAAATTTAAAAAAATATCATTGACCCTCTTGTATTTTACCTGTACAGAAAATCTGATGATTAAATTAAAAATAAATGAAATTAGTCTGTATTGAACTTGTTCTGTCATTTCATCATTTTGTTCCATCTGACTAATTTTGTGTTTACTATTATTCTTAATTGCATTAGGTGGCTTTGACTTTGATTCTAGCCAGTCAGCCAGGCACAGTGGCATATGCTTGTAATCCCAGTAACTTTGGAGGCTAAGGCAGGAGGATCACAAGTTTGAGGCCAACCTCAGCTAATTTAGTGAGACTGTAAACAACTGAGGGAGACCCTGTCTCAAAATAAAAAAGTAAAAAGGACTGGGGATGGTAGCTCAAAGGTACAGCTCCCCTGGGTTCGATATCTATTATCAAAACAAAAAGAGAGATTCTAGCATGTAAACTAGAACCATTGACCTAAACATAAAATATTTGTATTGCTGGGATATCATATGGTTGATCTAATCTGGAGGGAGAGGTTTGGATGATAATTATGTTATTTGATTTTAATTTTAGGGCTGTATTTATATTTATACTTATTTATAGTATTCTTTCTAAAGGTTGTCAAATTTTTTAAAATAGGAGGACAGTAAATGATACTGAAAAATTTGTAGCACTCACATTTTATTCATGGTCTTCAAGAGGCTATTAAATGAAGTATTATTCTAAAATAGATTGGTCTCAGGATACCATTCTTATTTTCTTTTGGTGCTAGAAACAAATTCTGGTTAGAGGAGATTATTAGAACACCTCCCTACTATAGAGTTTGTTGGTGTTTGAGTCACAAATTGAGAGCCACATGTCTAATAGCAGTGTTTTTCCAATTTTTTTCTTGGGTCACTTATATCAGATTCACCTAGAGTTCTTATTAAAAATGTCTATTTATTGTCCTTATCTAAAGCCTTTTGAATCATAATCTCCTAGAAATGAAATTGAGGAAAGCTCTAGAGGTTTACATGCACTTAATCTAGAGCAGTGGTCTCTGAAGTGTATTGCATACACCTTAAAGTAGAGCATTTTAAAGACATGTAGAAGAAATGGTAGCCTATCCACCAAAATCCATTCTTTCCTGCTAACATAGCACACAATTAGATGACACGTCCTAGCCCGCATTGCAATTAGGTGTGCTTATGTTTTGATTCCAAACCTATAGAATATGAGCTTAAGTTTTTTGTTTCTTGGCCTGGCCTGTGTAAACTTCTATGTATGCATATTCCTCCATGTTCTTTCTTCCTCTAACAGGAATTGAGAGGACTGTGACAAGCTTGGAATCCAAGTGTTGAAAATAGAGTTTAGTCAGCTTGAATATCTGCATGGAGCAGGAGCACTATTGTCCTGGAAGGCCCTGACCTAAACTGTTTGATGAGAAGGGAAGAAATTTCATGTTCTTTAAGCTACTAAATTTTAGAAGAGATATTTTGGCACCTTAGGATACTTACCTGTATAATATGGAATAATGTTTGAGGATGTAAAGAAAATATGAAGACTTATATTCCTATTTATTTTCATTTAAAACTTAAGAAAAATATAAAAATTGCCAGTTTTAATATAGAGATTGACAATGGCATGTATATATCGGAGAGGTATCTCAAGAGAAGAGGAATAAGGTGATTGACATTGATGCTTTCACGCTTCATCTATCTGCTTGTAGTTCATAGGTAACCAAGTTAAGTGGATTTATGTATTCTACTGTATAGTTATAATGTTAACTCTCCTAGAACTATTATGTTTCTTTAAAAGATTCCTATAAATATTCCATCTGTTACAGACAATACTAATAATATAAGCAACAAGAAAGTGGCAGTGCAGACTTCTACTTTCAGCAGAACTTTTTTTTCCATTCACATTATGAAGTTAAAAATGGTTTTAAAATAATATCTAATCAAAGATCAGTCCAAATATGGTAATAATTAAGGAAATTATTAAGAATGGATGTCTTGAACAGTAAACTACTCACTTTAAGAATATTTTCTATGTTGAGATTATCTCAGGATAACAGCATATGAATATGATTTATAAATAAACACAGATACACTCAAGCAGTGTATGCTGAACATTTTTATGTTGAATATCTGCATGGAAATCTGCAGTTGATTAGGAAATCAGTTCCTAATCAAAAAAATAATCCTAAAATATTGATGTAGATCTATATTGTTCATTATGGTAGCCTCTAGCCACATGCTGCTTTTGAGCACTCAGCATGTGCCTATTCTAGATTGGGATGTAAGTGGAAAATTCTTATCAATTTTGAAGACATTGAAAAAAAGAATGTAAAATATCTCAATAATTATTTATGTTGATCATATATTGAAACACATTATATATTGTTACAATAGGTTAAATAAAATACATTAAAACTAATTTTCTTATTTATTTTTGCTTATTTAAAAATGTGACTACTAGAAAAACAAGAATTCCAGTGTTGCTGTCATAGAAATCCATTGGACCACACTAGTCTACAGTTGATAAGCACTGACTTGGAAATTAGAAACTCTCAGTTTCCCACCTAATTCTTCTTATTCCCCATTCCTTTCTTCATCTGAATGATGAAGATAGCACATAGCCTAATTATAAATTGTCTTTAGGTAAAATCTGAATTGATGATTTTTATGTAATTGGGCAAGATTAACATATATAAGTGAGATTAATAGAAGGTGTCAGTTTTAGGAGCCTGCTGTGAAATTCTTAAGTGCTGCTGAACTTAAAAATATCTATTATAGTGTTTCCATGATTGTAACTGCAAAATCATCACAAACCAATTTGACTTGAAATCAAGATTTTTTTTAAATCAACGCTTGTGATGTTATCAAATGAAAGTCTTAGTGGATTAATTCTTGGATGGTATTGCCTATTGTAAAAACATTCGTAAATTATTGCTTGCTTCCAGCTTATACTTGGAACACTTTAATGTGTTTTTAAAAAATTGTCAGAATTTAATATCACATAAAACTATAATGTGTGTTCATTGAGGTTTACTGACTTGTCATGAAGTTAGATGTATTCATATTGAATAGTTACTTTTTAACTTGGATACAGACACAACTGATTTTTTCCTTCCACATGCTGGGGATCAAACTCGGGGCTTCACACATGCTAGGCAAGTGCTTTACCACTGAGCTACATTTCCAGCCCCACAAACTTAATCTTTTTTTTTTTTTTTTTTTTTTTGAAGTCAGAT
>PVHX01015734.1:0-45575 GCA_004024805.1 Geosciurus inauris
AAACAGGTGTGATTACATGATTCCACTGATATGAAATGTCAAAAACGGCAAGTATATAGACAGAAATAGATTAATGGTTCTCTGGAGCTGCAGTGGGAGTGCAGAATGACTATAAATGGAGAAGAAATTTCTTTTTACTGCAGTGGAAAAGTGCTAAAATCAGATTGCTTTGATGGTTGTACAACACTAATTAACCTAAACATTTTACTTGATTAAGGGAAAAACTCTATTCCTTCCTCAAGATAGTTGGAGAAGCCACTGAGAAACATAATGAAACCATATTCATATATGATGAATTTTAAACTGAGGACAGGTAAATTTAAAGAACAAAATTACATTTCAATAGAGTAGTTTAAAAAAATAATCCCTACTAGTGGGCTGGAGTTGTGGCTCAGTGGTACAGCACTTGCCTACCATGTGTGAGGCATTGGGTTCAATTCTCAGCACCACATATTAACAAATAAATGAAATAAAGGTCCATCAACAAGTAAAATAAAATTTAAACAAAAAATAATCCCTACTACTAATAAAGGCAGACATATCTGAAATATTTTCTGAATTCTTAAAATATGAGTGGAAAATACTAAGCAATCAATGTCATTTGTATCATTCATCTCAAATGAAATTGGTGCATTTTATCTGGTGTTTTACACATATGCTCTCATTTAATTCTGACAGGAATGTACACATACACATTCACCTTTCTTTTTCTCTTTTGACAATGAGGGGGGTATTGTCCCCAAAAGGCATGCCATTATATTCAATGCCACTAAGAAGTAGAAAAGTTTAAATTTAAGCTCATACTGATCTGATTAAAAATGTGAATACTCCTTTCACTTAACCAAAAGATCTTTAATCTGTTTTACAAAGGTTGAATAAATATAATATTAAGAATACCCTATCCTCAAGTGATTGATAAAAAAATTAAATTTACAAATCAAATTGTGAAGAAGTGTATGTAACAGGTATACAAATATTCATACCCCACTATTTTTTTGGTACTGGGATTGAATATAGTTATGCTGTACTACTTAACCACATCCACAGCTGCCTTTCCTTTTTTCTTCCCTTCTATTTTGAGACAGGGTCTCACTAAGTGGCCTAGGCTGGCCTCAAACCCACAATCTTTCTGAGTAGCTAGGATTACAAGTGGGCAGCACCATGCAGAGCCTATTTAACTAAACTTTGGCATTAGTTTACACTAACAATACACAAGACTGAATAAAGCTCATTACTTTGATAGTGATTTTAAAAAAAAAGATAACTTTTCTTTTTACAAAATTCTATGCATTTAATTATAGTCATGCTATAGAAGACATATTTGTGAAAAATATTTTTACTATTTTGAGACTTTGCCTTTGTTGCCACATCTTTATTCAGTGAAATAAAAATTAGAAAATATTCCCAAAAATGTACCAGATCCTGCTTTATGATCTCCAGATTATTAATATCTAAGATGACATGAGTTGTTCCAGTTTAAAAGGAAGCACTATATAGATATTGTTAGAGGAATATGTGTTTATTTTGCAAGTCAAAGGTAAAAATGAAAGAAAGCATTCGCAACATATAATATATTACCCAAAAAGAAAACAATCATCAGGATTTTACCTGCCAGTGGAGGATTATATTCCAAATCAAACCAAGAGTCAGTTTATGATTTCCATCTACTATGTCAGTGCTTCCAATATTCACTAAATCAACCTGTTAAAGAAAAGAGAAAATAACATTTGAAGGAAGAAAACCAAATGCTTAATTGTAAAGGAAACAATGTGAAGCTAAATTGTATTTAGCTATTATCAGGACTAGGCAGCATTAAATGTTTTAAAAAATAAAAATCAAACACATTTATAAATTCACTTCCATAACCAACAAGCACCCACAAACACATTTACAGAGATAGGAAGTGAAAATACCTTTAACATATGAATAGATTTCTGAAGATTAAAGAGGCCAATCAGAATATCTCCAAAGAAAGTCTCAAATAGTGATAACTCATATAGGCTGTTTAAGATATTCTTTCTGGTACAGAATTGAAACTAAGGAAGGAAGGAAGGGGGGAAGCCAAGAGAGAAGGTAAGTTTATTCATAATTCCTTCTGTCTAGCCCAGAGGAGTGCTGTTATAATTAAGGGTGACCACATTTGACTAAAATCACCATGCTTCTAATATTTTTTAGAAAAATATTTTTAGAAAAATATTAGAACTTTAATAAACAATGGAACAAATGGCCATTTCTCTTTTCCCTGCTCAGGAAAGTTTGTGAATAAAAATTTAGTAGGGTTTCGTTTTTCAAGGCACATATCTATGCTGTGGTTTGGATATGGTGTGTCCCTGAAAGGTTCATGTGCTGGAAGATTTGTCCCCAATTTAATAGTATTGAGAGATGACTGAAACTTTAAAAGGTGGGACCCAGCGAGAGAATCTTAGGTTCAGATGGGATATCACCTTCAGAAAGGATTAATATCCATTTCCAAGAAGAGGATTATGTATGAATGAAATGGATTAGTTACCACAAGAGAGGATTGTTTTAAAGCAGTTTTGGCTTTCTCAGCTCTACTCTCTTGCTTCCATTTTTCCATGTGACCACAAAACAAAGACTATCACCTGTCCTTCATATGCTGCTAACACTTTTAGATGCAGTCAAGTCTAACATAGAGTCGAACAAATGAGAACATGAAAAGATGTTTGACATTATTAAAAATTAGGGAAATATAAATTATAATCACAGTGAGATATCACTATACATTTATAGGGACTAAAATAAAACTGACTACATCAACTGCTGATCAGAATATGGAGAAATTGGACCACTCAAAATTTGCTAGTAGAAATTAAAAAAAGGTACATTCTGTAAAAGAATTTGGCACTTTATTACAAAGCTGGACATGTATTTAGCATATAATATAGGCATTGGGCAATTCAACATTTATCCTAAAGAAACACAAACTTATGTTTAAGAAAAAACACACATGTGATTCTAACTTTATTCATAATAGTCAAAAACTGGAAATAACTTAGATGCTTTTCAAGGATGAATAACTAAACAAACTGTGGTAGAGCAACACCATTAAATAATACTCAGAAATAAAAAGGAACAAACTATTAATGCATGCAGCAACTTAAGTGAATCTCATGGGAATTATTCTAAATGGTGAATAAACCAATCTTCAAAATATTGCATCCTGCATGATGTGATTATGTTTTATGATTATGTTATATAGCAGTCTTGAAAAGATAAAATTATAGAAATGGAGAAGAGAGTAGCAGTTTTTAGAGGTTGGAAATGGGGGTAGGGAATATGGGTTAGGCGAAGGTAGTAAGAAAATGGCAATAAAAGGGATCCTTGTAGAGATAGAGGAGTCTTTTATCTTGACTCTGAACATGGACACACAAATTTACATGTGATAATACTTTATAGAAATGAGCACACTCATACATACACATATGAACACACATGTGTCCAAGCACGAATCTGAATAATATTGATGGGTTTGATTAATGTTGACATCCTGGTCATATTATAGTTAATTTTATAAGATTTCAGAATATATTGATAATTTGCCAACAAAAATGTGCTATCATTTACATTTTATATGGATATTCTCACATGGAAGTAGACGAAGAGTTCCTCTGTATGGAATTTCACTATAAATTTTTCAATTGATTAATTAATTCATTCATTCAACAAATACGTTTTGCCTACATTCTAGGCACTAACATACATAGAGCACAAAAAAGGAAGACCTTTCTGCTTTCATAGAAATAAATTCTACTGAAAGTGATAATTATATCATGCATTGTTGGTTAATTATTTAAACAGAGAATAATGTGATTATTTTTGGGAAATACACTTATACAAGGGGAATTACTGCTGACAGTAATGTTTTCACTTGCTACATGGTTAATCCTGGGGGGATATGGAGCAAGGAATAGGCAGTTCCTATTCACTGTTACAAAACTTGTCATTGTAGAGGGGAAATGGATTCTCCGTTTGCTTATTTTTATAAAATCCCTTTTGATTTCCAATTTCTGTTATGTTCAGGTATTGTGCTCAGTTCTAATAAAAACAATTAAAGAATCCTAAACACCAAGAAACTCATATGGTAATAAGAGATCACATAATGAAAACTAATGACAATCATATAAGTTCCAGTAATTTCACATTTAGGTTTACCAAGAATTAAAAAGAAAAAAGAATTGGATGCAGATACTTGAAGAGATATTTATATACCAATGTTCATAGCATATTATTATCCATAGTAGTCAAAAGGTAGAAATACACACCCACAGAGAAGAATATTTTCAGTCTTTTAAAGAAATGAAATTCTATCTGGGAGTGTCAGAACACTCCTGTAATACCAGCTGCTTGGAAGGCTGAGGCAGAAAGATTACAAATTCAAGCCCAGACTGGGCAATTGAGTGAGATCCTATCTTGAGATTAACAAAATAAAAAGGGGGGCTGGGGTTATGGCTCAGCGGTTGAGCACTTGCCTCGCATACGTGAGGCACTGGGTTCAATCCTCAGCACCACATAAAATTACTAAAGATATAAAAAAATAATAGCACATCATTAAAAAAATAAAAAGGGCTGGGGATGTAGCTCAGTGGTAGAGGACTCCTGAGTTCAATCCTCAAAAAGGAAAGATTGAAGGAAGGCAGGCAGGAAGGCAGGAAAGAAAGAAGAGGAAGGGTGGGAGAGAGGAAGGGAGAGAGGGAGAAAGGGAGGGAGGAAAAACTCTGATACAAGCCATATACATGAACCTTGGAAAAATGCTAGATCAGTGGATTAGACAAAGGGTGATGAAGGGAAGGGAGTGGGAATAGGAATAGAAAAGACAGTGGAATGAATCTGACATTATTTTCCTATGTTCATATATGAATACACCACAAGTGAAACTCCACATTATGTACAACCACAAGAATGGGATCCTGATTAAAATAAGTTATACTCCATGTATTTATTATAATATGTCAAAATATACTCTACTGTCATGTATATCTAAGAAGAATTAAAAATAGATGCATTAAAAAAGAAATTAACAAGACCAAAATATTAAATATTGTATAATTTCACTCATTGAGGAACCTAGAATAGTCAAATTTGTAGAGACAGAAAGAATGGAGGTTACCAGGGACTGGGAGGGAAATGAGAAGTTCTTATTTAATGCAGGTAAATTAGGTTTGGGATGATAAACAATCAAACAACTCTGGAGATGAATAATGGTGATGATTGTCCATAAATGGCAATATACTCAATGTAACATAGTTGTATAGTTACAGTGTTTAAAATGATACCTTAACATAATAAACATGATGTAAGACAAACCCACAGTTAACACAATCAATTATGAACATTTAAAAGCCTCTTCTTTAAGATCAGGAAGAAGACAAAGATCCCTGCTTTTGCTGCTTCTATTCCAAATAGTACTGGAAGACTTAGCCAGAGAAATTAAACAAAAGAAAGAAACATCATCTATATTACAAAGGGAGAAATAAAAGTGTAATCTCCTTTTCTCAAGTGACATATTATAAATAGAAATCTCTATAGACTGTACCAAAACACTATTAGAACTAAAACCAACTCAGTAAATTTGCAGGACACAAACTAAGGATTCAAAAACAATGGTGTTTCTACATACTAAAAATGATACTATCTGAAAAAATAATATCAAGAAAAGAATCTCATTCACAACAGCTATTTAAAAAGTAAAATATTTAGAAATAAATATAAACAAGATGGTAAAATACGTGTACTTGAAATAATAAAAATATTTAAAGAGAAAAATTGATGAAAGATATTGAAGAATACACAAAAACAGACATCTATTCATAGACTAGAAGAATATTATTAAAATGTCTGATGTACTAAAAAAATCTACAAATTAAATATAATTCCTGTTAAAATTCCAATGACAATTTTCATAAAAGTAGGAAAAAATAAAACAATCCTCAAGTTCATAGGGAACCACAAAAAACCTGAATAACAATAGCAATCTTGACCTAAAACACCAAATGGGAGGGATCACATCCCTAAGTTCAAATTATACTCAATATATAGTAATCAAAACAGCCTGATACTGGCATCTAAAAAAGACACATATACCAATGGGACAGAATAGAGCCTAAAAACCTATATATTTACACTCAATAGGTTTTTCTCAAAAAGCCAGTAATACAAAACGGGGAAAGAACACTCAATAAATTCTGGGAAAACTGTATATTAACAAGTGAAAGAATAAAATTTAGATCCCTATCTTATACTATATATTGAAAATGAACTCAAAATATTTAGAGACTTAAATATGAAACCTGAAGTTGTAAAACCAATAGAAGAAAACAGGCAGAAAACTATGACATTGCTCTAAAAAACAACTTTTTGGGTATGACCACAAATGCATAGGCATCAAAAGCCAAAATAGACAAATGGTATTACATCAAACTAAAAAGCTTCTTCATAGTCAAGTAAATAATAGGGTGAAGATATAACCTACAGAATGGGAGAAAATATTTATTTGCATATCATACATCTAAATAGTGGTTAATACAAAATATATGTGGAACTTAACTCAAAATATTAAATCAATCTGATTTTTTAAAAGGCAATAGTACTTAATAGCCATTTCTCAAAAAAAACATATACAAATGACTAAGAAGCACCTGAAAAAATATTAAACATCACTCAGCAGGGAAATGCAAATCAAACTACAATGAGATACCATCTCACCATAGAAAGAATGGCTACTATCAAAAAGACAAAATACAACAAGTCCCGTCAAGGATATAAAAAAAAGGAAACCCATGCCCATTGGTGGTAGGAATATAGCTTAGTGCAGACATTATGATAAACAGTATAAGTGTTCCTCCAAAAAGTAAAAATATCACAATCCCACTATTGCATATACATTCAAAGGAAATGAAAAACAGTTATGTCAGACAAACATGTGCATTCTCCTATTTTTTGTGACACTATTCACAGTAACTAAGAAATTGAAATAACCCGTGTCCATCAACTTATGAATGGATAAAGAAAATACAGTACATATATAAAATACAATACTATTCAGTCATCAAAATGAGTGAAATTATGTAATTTGCATGAATAGAACTGGGGATTATTATGTTATGTGAAATAAGCCAGGCACAGAAAAAAATCCCACATAATTTCATTCATATCTCAAATTTAATAAAGTTGATTTTATTGAAGTGTAGAGTTTAACTGTTACCAGAGACTGTGAAAGTAAGGGGGATGGAGGGATGAGGCAAAGTTTATCAATGAGTACTAAGAAGTTACATTTACACAGGAGCAAGAAGTTCTGGTGTATAATTTGCACAGTACGATGACCATAAATAACAAAAACATAGTGTACTGTACATTTCAAAATGCTAAAAATTTTGATTTTTCATTTTCCACAAAAGCCTGAATGAGATTTCATATGCTGCTCTCTTTTTCTTGAGATAATTTGTTTTCAATTTTGCTTGCCACTCTTTTATTTTTAAATATTTTTTTAGTTGTAGATGGACACCATATCTTTATTTATTTATATGTGGTGCTGAGAATCAAACCCAGTGCTTCACACATGCAAGGCAAGCACTCTACCACTGAGCTACAGCCCCAGCCCTGCCACTCTTTTTTAACCCAAATGAATTCAGTGAATTCCTCTTTCATATTTTCTCTCTTTATATAATCACTGAATGCATGAGTTTTCATGTATGATTTAACATAGGCACAAATTGTTAAAGACATAATCTTTTTAAAAGGCATATAAGATAATATACTGATAGTATTGAATTTCGCTTTTACCAAACAATCACATTATTCATTCATTTTAATGGCTACATTCTATTTCATGGTTTGGATTATCATAGGGTGGTTAGTCATTCTTATGTTGGTGGACATTCACTTTGTTTCTAGGGTTTTGATATGTTTTGATTTGATTTGTTTTACCACTTTATATAATGCAGAGACAGACATTTTGTAATTAGATCCTCAGATAAGAATGGTTCTACTGTTTAAATAATAATTGTCAGGAAGGTATCTACTAGGGCAAAGGATGTAAGAGAGAGAGAAAAAAAATTAGTAGATATTTCCACAAGTTTTTCTAAAATGCTTTACATTTATTTTAGCCAGTTGTATCTATTTATATTCCATGTATGCATAATTATACCAAAATGAACCCCACTACTATATAACTATAATGCACTAGTAAAAATATTTTTTAATATTTTTTAGTTGTAGGTGGACAGAATATCTTTATTTTTATTTTTATGTGGTGCTGAGGATTGAACCCAGTGCCTCCCGTGTGCTAGGCGAGCACGCTACCACTGCGCCATAACCCCATCCCCCTAGTAAAAACATTTTCAAAAGTAGGCTCTTGTCTCACCATCAATAGGCATTTATGCTTTCTGTTTTTCTTTTCTGCTGAGTAAAAATATATCACTTTGTTTTTATTGCCATGATTCCTAGCATATTTGGAATATATTTTTGTATGATTGACCATTAAATTCCACCTGTGAATTGTCTTAATATGATTTGTTCATTTTTTCTATACAGTGGTTTTCCTTTCCTTCTTAAATTTGAGTGTACTTTGTAACTAGAATCCAACATTTAAGCCGGATGCAGTGGTGCACAACTGTAATCCCAGCACTTAGGGAGGCTGTGACAGGAGAATCGTGAGTTCAAAGTTAGCCTCAGCAATGGTGAGGCACTAAGCAACTCAACTTGTCTCTACATAAAACACAAAAATAGGGCTGGGGATGTGGCTCAGTGTTCGAGTGCCCTTGAGTTCAATCCCCGGTAAAAGAATTTAACATTTATTGAATTCTTACCACATTTTAGAGGTGATTATAAGCAAATTTATATCATACAACATAATAGAATTTTATTCAAACGTGAGACTATCTTATGAATTTATGATGTAATTTTATGTTTTCTGACTATTGGTACTAACATTAATCTGATATCACAAAAGGAAATTTGGAGTTTTATCTTTTAATATGCTCTGGAATCGCTAAAATGTAGGAATTACTTAAGTTCATTCTTAGTACATTTTTCAGTGTTGGATCCCTAATAACATACAAATACTTTCTGAGGTAATTAGTCTAGGCTTAATTTCCCCTTATTCTTTTCTCTATCTTGGTAATTTGCATTATACTAGGAAATCATTCATTTCCTAGAATTTTTATGAAATTATTGTTATAGAATTGCTTGTATTATTCTCTTAATTTCTTCTGTAAATGTTTTATGCAGGCTTTCTCATTACTAACCTTGTATGTTTTTATTCTAATCTTCCTTTGTTAGTATTAGAAGAGCTTTGTCTATTTTGCTGATCTTTTCAAAGAGCCAGCTTTGAATGGATTTGTCCTATTTTTTTGTATTTTATTTTGATTGCAATTTTCATTATTGTTTCTTTTCTTAAATTATTTACAATATATACTAATTCGTTTATTTCTATCTTTTAAAAGACCTTTTAAAACTATACATTTATCTCTGCACACAGCTTTAATTGTGCCCACAACATCCAGTATGTATCAGTTATGTAAATATTAGAGTTTCTCTACATTTTATGTTTATGTGTATTTAGCCAAGAGGGAAACAATATCAAAGATAGACAAAGTTTTCACAAGAGCAGAGTTCAAATCAGATTTTAAAAAGAGAGACAAACTATTAATTGTACTTGGAGTATTCTTCCCCAAATGCCTTACTACTGTCTTACCAATATTACACACCATCACATAGACAAGAAATATTATTCTGATTACATTTTGTCTCTTGATGTACATCTCTTCTTCAAACTACCAACAATTATGAGAAATAACAATAATTACCATAAAAAGTCTAGAGGAGGAATATTTTTGTCTTGTCCAAAGGGTATTTCTTGTGGATGGTTTTTATCTTATTCTTGAAGACTCATTTTCACAAGTCAAATTCATATTGAGTATGAATTCTCATATGCTGATTGTTGTTATAATGAAATATTTCTTACCCTATAGCACTAAATGATAGTGCTTTCAAATTCATTATTAGCTACTCTTTGTTCATTTGTTTGTTTTTGGTCTGTGCTTCCATGGGATGGACCCGGGACCTCATACACGCTACGTAAGCAAACTACCATGGCTCTTTAAATTGCCCAGGCTGGCCTGGGCATATGATTTGTTCACTTTGTCTCATTAAATTGTCCAGGATGGCCTCAAAGAAACTTGTGATCCTCCTTCCTAAGCCCTTGAGGTATGAACCAACCCTCCCAGGCCATTATTAGCAACTCTTAAACAATCATTCACATATTATAAAATTGTTGTTTCTTTTCTTTTACAATTTTTTTCTGATGCATGCTTTGTAATTATGTCTTCCAAGGATTCTCAATAGTCTAATTGCTAAAGAACTGTGTTAGGGGAAAATATTTTAACCTGTTAAAATATATGATACACAATTATTAATTTATCTGTCTACTAAAGGAAACAAAAATATTGATATGACATATGTGTTAATACACACACCTACTGTATTGATCACTGTTTTGAAAATCACTAGATAGATATAATATTAAGGTCATTAAGGATAACCAAATTTTTGGTTTCTTATTCTGCACAATAAAAACATTTCATATGAAATTAATAGGTATGAAAATTGATATTATGTGTGAAACTTAATAGAATGCATTGAATATATTTAGAAATATGCTTACCTACATATAACTCTTGGCTTTTAGCACTCCTGTCAATAGGCTTAAGACTTTACTCACAAAGAAATATTAGATTCTGACTCAGTTTAGCATTATCATCCTTAGGTGATGCTATATTCAAATGTAATTTTAGAGAACAGAATATTTCTACCATTTGCCTTCCATAATGGAACCTTATTTGATTCCAGTAGAATATTTAAATGTGAACTCTTGGGCAAAGATTCCTTGAGTCA
Source organism: Geosciurus inauris (assembly GCA_004024805.1). Taxonomy (NCBI): domain Eukaryota; kingdom Metazoa; phylum Chordata; class Mammalia; order Rodentia; family Sciuridae; genus Geosciurus; species Geosciurus inauris. The sequence goes on from PVHX01015734.1 coordinate 10,912, forward strand.
GAATGAGCAATATTCTAAAAATGCATGTGGAAGTCCTAATAAATGGGGTTTTAGAATGGAGTAGTCTAGTGTTGTCCATTCTACAAGGTGTGTGGACGAGAATTGGAGGGGGCTCCTTTTCTGTCCCCACATTAGTATTTAAAATAAAACATCTGATTTTCCATATGTATTCGTGTGTGTTTAGTAATTCTAAGATCAATACATAAGTATTTCAGAATTGTCAGTTGCAGGTGGTCTAGCTTATAAATGAGCTTGTGGAAGAATATTTTATTTCTTTGCTTACTCAAAATGGGCAAGAAATATCACTGTTCTGTTTTATTCTAGGTGCCTTCAGAACATGCACGCAGTTTTTAGCACTATCACTAATAATTTCTATATACTAGCTTTAGATATCCCATGGTGATTATAGTAAAAGTATTTATACAAATAGTTATATTATGTAGATATATTCAAGATTTAAGTATATTTAAGAAAATTGTAAGAGTAAACATGGAATGTGATGATTCTGCGAGAGATTATTAATGTGCACATGTTTATATTACTTTTAAATTTGCTTTATAGAAAGAACAGTGGAATAGGATTCATTGAACAGAGAAAGGTATATAGTATTTCTTTCTCATAAGGTGTATATAACCTGAGAAGTTCCTTCCAACATTCCAAAAGAACAGATTTGCTTTTTAAATGTGTTAAGTGCCTTTTATATAATGTATGCCATCATGTAGTCAAGCTAAAGAGTCTTCTCCATATTCAAGAGAAGCTCAAGTATTTATATAATCTTTCTAAATATAATGCATTTAAAATATCAAAAAAATGCAGGAAAGGCAACATACTTTCACTGTCTTGCAGCATGTGCTTTGTAATCACGTTTAAAATTTACACTATTTAAAACTTAAAGACTTATGGGTATAAATCATACCTATTTTTTTCCACTGAGACATGCATGTATTGAATCTTTTATTTTATTAAATGATGAATAGCTCAATATATACAAGGTAAATAGTGGGACATACTGCCATTGGGGACCTGGCTCTCCAATGGCAGGATTTCTTTATTCCCTATCATATCTCCACATTCCAAAGATTATTTTTATTTGATCCAAATTTACATAGGAAAATACTTTTTAAAAGCACATTTTGACTCAGAAATGTATCATGAAATTTAACTGACGGTACTCACTATGAAGATATTGTCCCTACCTCCAGTGATTAAGTTTCATGTATTCTGTCACTTATTAAATATTTTGACCACCTGCCATATGGCACACACAGAAGATTGAAGTCAGAAGTAGATTTAAAAATGTTATCATTCCATTAAACTAATTAGAAATAGATTTAAAATGTATTGTTTCATCAACTCGTTTAGAGACAAGTGAAATAATTAAGTTTTCTCTATATTTTGAATGAGCTTTTGATCACAATGATATATCACAAGGGAATTCTTTTTAATGGTACTGTGTTTTCAATTGTTTATATACTGCCTATATTATCCTTGAAAATAAAGGTTTGAGGCAGTTGAAATAATCTTATGAATATACAAATATTTAAAGTGTGAAATAAATTAAAATGTATATATCAAAATAGAAGTTTCAATGAAGGTAGGCTACATGAAATGCAAACTAAACTTTCTGGCAAAGTAGCTATTACAACTAAACTCAGCAAAATTTCCTCTATGGGGTATTATATACTTGATGACATTGCTTGAGACAATGAACACTGTTCTCAACAATAATTGCACAATACAAAAAAGGTGAAAATATATACAGTTTTAATATAATATTATTGAATTTGAAGTTTCCTAAGTAGTATATATCTATCTTAAATCTGGCAATATAGATTGCCACTTTAGCAACAATCTTATATAGCCACAGCTTTGTAAGCTTGAGCCATGTATACTGATTTCAAATAATTGTAGGTTACAGTAAAAATTAAGTTAAAAGATTGGCATTAATTATAATAAGAAAAATGTAAAACATTATAATTTGTAACCATATAATTATTATCCCAACACACCACCATATGTATATATTATAGATAAATGACTACCTACTTTTAAGTTTAATATTCAGAAAAAAATTATTATTTTACCTTGATGCAACAGATATATACTAAAAAGGGTTAAACAACCTACTTTATCCAATTATTTTAAATGAAAACATACTCCAATTTAAAAGTAATGTTATCACCATGCATCTGAATTTGAATTTAAAGAATACAAGACATGTTTGTGTATATTTTTATGTTCTGCAGAAGAATACTTTGGAAGAAATATAGCAACTACTGCGAGCATATTTCTCAGATGATGGAGTGAATCCAAAATCATGAAAACTTTTGGCAAAACCCCTATAGGTGGTGAGTTAGAGAGCTAAAAGAATCTACTTCTCCTGGATCTTTGGGAATGAATTCACATAAGGTGCAGATATTTTATAGGCCTATCATACAGAATGAAAATTTATTGAAAGAAATAATACTTGTCTAATATAAATTAACTTTAAAATTTAGAGTTATATTTGAACACTGGATTTTTGAGTGATAAATGGAAGCAGTTTATATTCAGTGAAAGATATTACATTCTGACACACTCCAAAATGTGCATTATATGACTATTTAAGCTTGTGAATATCTAAAGGACACATAAAATACTTGTTTTAAGAACAGTTTAGAATCTTCTTTACCTAAATTCATATGCTGGCAAGAGTGAACACTATATCATCTTTGAGATTAGTGACATCTGACAACCATTCAATCTAATTCAGTGACAAGTTTCAGTGATGTGATTAAGTGAAGATTTGACCATAACTGACATCTGAATTTTCACCCTAGGTTTTTAAAGTACTGATATTCAGCTTGTGGTTTAATAATATATAGCAATTATATTATTTTCTTTGTGCTATCTCATGTTGTAGATATGATGTTTCTTAGTGAAAAAAAAGTTGACACCCTGTGATAAGACTATATTGTGATAAGCCATATTAAACCTAATTATGAGATTTAAAATCATGTCAGTTAATATTAAATCTTACTAAATCAATAAACTCCTAGTTACATACCTAAGGGTATATTTTGATACTAGTCACTTTATAATAATCTTTATAATAATCTTTAAAAGGCATTGGGATTGATAGAGTTTGAACATGGAAGACAATGATGGCATTTAAGCCTCACAGATACTTATTCCCCATTATATTTGTAATTGTTAAAATACTTTAGCTGTGAAAAAATATTCATTTCATTAGACAAGAAATGATTAGAAATGCAAATATCTGGCAGAGAAAACTCATTGAATAAAACAATAATATCTAAAGAAAAATACCTTAATTTAAACCAATTAAATATCCCTTTTTCATTTGAGAAAACAGAGGAAAAAGAACTGTAGAAGTGAATGCAGAGTGGCTCATGAAGGGGACTAATGACAAACAAGAGTGGGAAAGGTTAAGAAATGATAGTATGGCTGTATGAGAAATGTTTCCATCTTACCTGGGATTTGTTCTAACTTCAATAATTCACCAATAAATGGAAGCTGGGGATACATTTTTCTCTAGAGCTAGTGTGGAGACAAGCATAAGCACTTGGTAGTGTCATCCTGTTTCACAGGATTTTGTACTTTTCTTTTGTTTGCTTTTTTAAACCATGGCCTATTTTATTACACATGAGCTTTGCTCTCAGCAAATATTGTAATAAAGGTATCACTGCACTTATAAGTAATTTCTTCTCAATAAGTGGTTTTTCCAAAATAAATTATTGATAGCAGGAATCACTTTATGCTAAAACAGCCATCACACTGAATACAAATCAGAACATAAATGTGGCATTTGAGCTCTACAAAGCAAAACTGTGAGCAGCATTTAAGTACAGATCACAAGTTAGAAGTGTGGACAGGGAAAGGAAAGGAAACTGAGCAACAGGGTTAAATCAAGTAACAAGTATGAAATTTGGGAACATGCTACAACTTATGATTTATGACAGAAGAATAAGCTAAAGTGGAGGAGACACTTCATAGCAAAGAGGAGAAAACAAAATGAATTTCACCCAAGATGATTTTAAAACTACTGAAAAAGTATCCTTTTGAAAAGAAGCTTCTTTCCTTTCCTCCCAAGAAATACATCATTGCATTTTATGAATTCAGAAGCTATCCAAAATTCTTAGAAAAACTAGTGTAGCAATCCATCCTAGTTGTATGACAAAGATTTTACTGATTTAATATGATTTAATATTAGCTGACATAGTTGTAGATCTCCTAATTAGATTCAGTATGTGATTCTAATCAATTGCATTTCAAAAGGCAATTAATTTTTATCAATTTTTTTTACTCCTTCAAGAAGAAAGAGATTTTTTACTTTTTTATATATGTTTGTATATATTGGTGGTGGGGATTGATCCCAGAGCCTCTCACATGCTAAGCATTTGCTCCATCATTAAGCTATACCCCCAAACCTTAAGTGATTTTAAAAACCAGATTTGTGGATAAGTTTATGGAATTGGGATGATATTTATGTAATTTTGCTATTACCAATGATCAATTTCTTAAAAATGTGGGTGAGCATACATCTGGTATCACAGTTCATGGAATTTTTTTTAATAATAGAGACTAAAGTTCTATGTAGAATCCAATTTTGGTTTCTATACCTTTTGTGCTTATCTTTAATATTTTCTATGTTTAAATTTCTTGTATTTGTTTTTTCATGATCACATTTATAAGAGATTAGTCTGTTTCATTTTATTGCAAATAAGTAATTCTTAAATTTACCTAGTGTTTCTTCTTCCTAATTTCTTCGTTTGTCTTTAGTTTCTAATTTCCTTAGAGCATTTTCCCTTTTTGTAACATTTTTGATTGAGAATTTGATTCAATTTATTCTCTCTCTCTCTCTCTCTCTCTCTCTCTCTCTCTCTCTTTAATGAAGATAAAAGCAAAGACAAAAATTGAACCTCTGGGTAGAACCTAAAACATTTCTCATGGGTTCTCATATGGACTACGTTTTCCTCCACAAATGTGGCTTTGTACTCTTAGTTTCTTCCTCAATGCATTTTTAATTAATTGATCTGAATTTATAAGTGCATTATTAATTTACAATGTTATTATTATCAAAGAATATGCATCTTAAAAACTATTTTGTGTACTTAATGACATTTTCCCTGCATCCTTATATATTATCCATTTTTAATTTGTACATGTGGTAGGACCTTCTTAAAATACATTAATGATCTCCTGTGCCTTTAGTAAATTTGTGTAGAGAAGAAATCAGAAATGATTCTTAGCCTGTTTTCCTTCTTCTGATCACATTTATAAGAGATTAGTCTGTTTTACTTTATTTAAAAGAACTAATTCTTAAATTTACCTAGTGTTCCTTCTTCCTTATTTGTTGTCTTTAGTTCCTACTTTCTTTAGAGCACTTTCCCATTCTGTAACATTTGTAGTTGAGAAATTGATTCTGGCTCTGATTTTTCCCAGAAGAATGGGAAAGAATATTATGTTACTTGGTCCCAAAAGTAGCCAGAAGTCACCTCTTATCCCTGTCAGGAGTAAATATTTGGCCTCAAAAGGGAATGGTTTCTTGGTTTTCCCAGGAAGGCTTACCCTGGACAACATTAGGATTCTTGGTATTCAGAATCCCAAGTCCCCATTTTACCAGGAAAAAATTAGGAGAGATACCTGGAATGCTGATTATACTGTTTGCTGCCCCACTCCTTGCTCACGCACCCAGCTTCTCTGCCCCTTCTTTGTATGAGAAGACTCTGTCACCTGTGGTCTCTTACTCTCTATCTTCTGGTTGTGTTCAACCAATGAGCAGTACTGGAAGGATATTGGAAGTTCCCATAGATAAGCCAAGGTATTGATTTTCTCCCAACTCCAAACCCCTAGGTCTTGATTTAAGAATAACTGCACTTTTTTAGAGATTGTATTTATGGTTGCAGTTGCTGTCCATTGGCCCTCTTCCAAGCCAGAGATTCCTTTGTGTTAATCCTTCTCTCACTATGTCTCTTTTGATTTAGAGTTAATAAGGGTTATTAACTCATGCTAGTTAGTTCCTGTGTATTTCATCATTCATTGACAGTTCCTTTAATCCTGCCTAAATTTTTGTAAATATTTCCCTCATTTTACTCTTTTCAACTTTGTTTTTGTATATATAACATGTTTCACATCAAGACAGTTATAATACACTTGGCTTCACAAGATCACTTGAATTTATTCAGCCACTAAATCAATACATACCTCAGTGGACTAAAGATGAAAGTTATGTTTCTGCCTCTGTAAAGCACCAGATACATCTATAGAGCTCTGTCCATTCCATAAGGATAGGGGAGAGCATTTGTAATAATGACAGAGCTAGACTTTTCTGAATGACTGGTTGAGAATTCAGATTTTTGTTTTGCTAATTTAAATGAAATTACTAAACTATTGCTTTTCCTCTAAATCAAACTTTATGGGGGATTTATAATAATAAGTACATATTTTATACAACTACATACTATGCTTCAGAGTATCAAGAGACAGAAAATCTATTAGATCTGCAGTGTATTTTTGTTATTCATACTCTTTTTTGCTATTAAATATGTTATAATCTTATAGAGATGATTTAAAGGATCCATATAAAAATATATTTCCATCAAATTTTTATTGTGGCTCTGTTGGTATTTCTATTATTTCAGGTTTAGCAGTAATATTTATTGTGGTTTCATTATTGATATAACTTTCTTCAAAAATTGGTATCATTTTAAAATATTACAGATATATTTTCTTTATTATTCTATTACTGACCTTTTCAATAACTTACTCCATTACCATTTTAATTTATAACATAATTTTTAGTTTTAGTCATTGCCATCTCATTTAGACAGGAGTTCTAATATTAACCATGGATTATCAAATCTTTCCTTCCCACAATCAACCCACTACCTCTTTGTTGCCCTTGTCTATGTTTATTTTTTTCACACTTTGTTCTTCTCTACATACTGAGTCCTCATTCCAAATACTTTTTCAAGAACCCAAAGGTTTTATTTTCTTAATCACTCTGCTTGGCCCATACCTCACCCCCTCACTTCCTTCAGGTCTTGGTTTATATAAAAACTTAACCAAGATGTCTTCCAAGACCTCCTATTCTGTTCATCCCTTCTTCATATACTTACCAATTACTATATATATATATATATATATATATATATATATTTATATATATTTATATATGATATATATGACATATATATGTATCATATATATATGTTTAGTGTGCCCTGGCATGTGGCTATAAACTCCACAACAGAAAGGATTATGTTTGATTTTGTTTGCTCTGACTACAGTATCTTTAATAACCTGAAATACCTGACACATAGGAAACACTAGTAAATACTGTGTTGAATGTAAATATATTACTCTATTTTTTAAAGGTATAACCATCTAAAATTGCCAAAAAATATCTTCTATAGTTTATTCTAATTTTAGAATTTGTCATTTTTAAAAGTAAATTGGAACTAGTCCTATCTACTATTTTATGTAACATATTGCTTTATTTCTATCTTGCCTCAGGCTCATTTATTCATCTGATACAGAACACTCAAATTCAACTTTAGTAAAAAATCCTGCTCTTGAACATTCTCTCATTTAATTGTGTGTTCATTCTTTATGATAACAATCAGAAACTAATAAAGTTGTACCTTGTGGTATTTATTTTGTACTTTTTATTAAAAAATAATGGAGAAATATAAAAGGATAGTACATGTTCCTTTGAACATCTGTGTCCTATGACTTTCAGTCTGGGATTAACTCAGGTCAAGGTTATTTGCTTTGGGTTTTAATTTCTACTTGAGAATGTTTTGCTCGAGATTCTGTCCTTTAATGCAGAAACCCTATGTTTTTATGTATTTCTCCATTAAAACCATGGCTCAAATGAAAGTATTGTAGAAATTCGCTTTTGAAGGACTTCTTAAATTTAAACCTTTATTTTGGGGTATTTCTCCAATAAAATATTAGAAGGTTCTCTACATTCTGTAAGAAATGTAGCCTTCAATGAAAAGATTCTTCTGTTTCATTAACCACATTCTAATTTTGTATATTCATTTATCACAGTCATTCAATAATTTCATTAGAATGTATGGGGTCTATAATCAGATGGCTAAATATGGCCATCATTTGGAGTTCTGGAAGTTGTAACATCAGGTCTTTTCCTTCTTACATTTCTCATTTATGTTTTTTTAGTTGAAGTATGATATACATACAGAAAACTACATTTAATTGTACATCTTGGTTGTACACATACTTTATTCTTGAGGTAAATGTAGCTGTGTAACAATCATCATATCAAAACATAGAACATTTTAAGAAATTTCCTTATATATTTTACTGCTTAATTAATTCCAAAATTTAACCACTCTCCTAAATTTTATACCCATGGAAGTATTTTGCTTGTTTTTGAAATTTAGTTAAAAGAAATAATAGTAGGCATACACTTGTTTCTCACCTCTTTTGCTCAAATTTCAGGAGACTTACCAATCTGTGCATTATATATAGATACCACTACTTCACTTTCACTGATTTAGAATATACCATCAAGTGAATACACCATAGTCATTTCCAGTTTGGGCTATCATGAATAAAACTACAACATTCTCATGTATACATTTTTTGGTAAACATAGAAATGTATTTCTGTTAGCTATATACCTAGAAATAAAATTTCTAGGTCATAAGAAATGTCCATTTTCACATTTATACATACTGTCAGACTTTATGTAATGTTCATCTGAATTATGTTTCCAGTTAATTATGAGAATTTCAGTTCCATGTCTTTATCAACACATGGCATTATTTTTTTTCTAATTTTAGTTATGTTGGTGAGTTTATATTGATATCTCATTAACAGTTATAATTTAAATTTTCCCTAATTACTGCCAAGATTTAATATTTTTAATATTACTTTTGAGCTTTTCAACATCTCCTTTTGAGAAGTTTTTATCTAAGTACATGGGCCATGTTTTTCCATTGGATTTTTCCTCATTTTGCAAAATCTAAATTTTTAAAAATATAGAAGAAAATCATAGGAGAAAACTAGAATACTCAATATGGTAAATGTGTTCATTATCTACAAACTGATCTGTGATTTAACTCAGTGTTGATCATATCTCAAATGGATTTATGGTAGAAAAATAAATATAATTATAAAATGAATACAGAACACAAAGGACCAAAATAGCCCAGAAAATTTAGCAGGACAGCAATGGGAAATGTCTTAGTTTCGTTTGTGCTGCTATAACCAAATATCAGAATGGGTGTCTTGTAAGCAACAGAATATTATAAAGTTCATGGATGTAGAGAATGGGAGGTTCAAGAGTGTGACACTTGCATTTGTTTAGGACATTCTTTTTGTGTTATAACTGCAGAAGGGCAAGCACCAAATCAGAGAGGTGTAAAAGGAGTTGAACTTATCCTTTCATCAGAAGTCTCCTCCAAGGGTAATGATGTCAATTCATTCATGAGGATTAAAGACTTTATGACCCAATCACCTCTTAAAGGCCACTTCTCGTAATAATGTTACAATGGCAATTCAAATTTAATGTAAGTTTTGGAGGGGGTATTCTATTCATAGCCATGTGAGAAGCTACTCGGCCTGATACCAAACTTTATCATATTACTATAGTTATCTATATGACATGATATCTGTGCTTATATAGAAAAATAGAACTATTGAAGTAAACTGAAGTCTACAAACAAGCATACATATGTATTAACAAGTTTTTGTCATATTTGGTATTGAAAGTGCAACAGGGAAGCAATATTCATTTTAATAAATGCTCTTGTGTTGAGTATATTCCAAATGAAAAACAACCAAATCTTAACCTATCCCTCATACAATATACAATAATCAATTTCAGATGAAATATACATGCAAATTCAAATGGAAAATAATAAAGCTTATATAGATAATTTCATACTATCAGAATAGTTTGGCTTGGCAAATAATTCTTAAACAGGAAAAAAACACGAAGTTAATGTTTTAAAAACTAAACTATATAATAATTAAAAAATTGTATTTCCCAAAAGTCACCATTGATTAAGTAAAAATATAATCCACAGAGAAGGAAAATTATTTGCAACTCATAAATCAGAGCTCATACCTAGACTATAGTGATAATTTATACTTTTGACGAACTTCAGGTTAATTTTTCAATTTTCAAATCATGTTTTTGGTTTTGTACATAATAAATATCTGGCACAAAGTTACATAGAATTCTTCTAAGGTTTGTCTGCTTTATTGCCAAGACTTTTTCTAGTCTTATATTAAAAACTGCTAATTTGGTAATCATAATATGTATAGTAACACCATATTCATAATATGTAAAATGTTGGTGAAAAAAATTCTTATCCAAGAAAATGTGTAGCTATATTAATTGATCATTTGATAGGAGATTCAAAAGCTTATTTTGTAATGTTACATTATCTTGGTAGGGGGAGTCCAACTATATCTAATAAGTTAAATCCAATAATTCTCTCTATTTTGTCATTTGCTTTGCTCTTATAGTTTGAAATGGAATATGGGGGTTTTGATATTTTAAAGGATATTTTCTTTGTGTAAGTTATAAATATCTTAAATTTTTCTAATTTACATGATGCTGATCTTTCAAAAGGGTATATCAGACTAACAATGAGGAAATTAGTCCAACAACTACATTCTTCTAGCAGCAGAAAATTAAAAATCTAATCTCCTTCAGAAAATAACAAAATAATATTTCTATAAAGTAACTTTCAGCTGCTCAAAGTGACAGTGATCCTGAATTCATAGATTCAACCAATTGTTATGTAGTTTCCACTTCTATATCCTGTGTAGTGCCCTCTCTCTGCCAGGTGAGCTAAGCAACATTGAGGGGGGAGTACATGTTATTACTAATCTATCACAGCTTGTAGTTATTTTAAGAGTGTGTGACCAATGTATTTGAATTTATCCTTGAAAGAGGTGTGATGTAATTAGGAAACTACTAAAAGTACCTAGTAAATGTATTGGTTGATTAGAAAGGTTGTAGAAGTTAATAAGGAGGACTATTTGCCTCTAAGGCCATGATAGTAGGAGGAAGGAACATCAAAATCACTCAGAGGTGACTAGAACTCCTCTAATCTGCCAACTCAATGACCTATGATTTTTTCACCTTTTCTAATACAAATCATATGTTTCCATCCAGACAAACTAAACCAAACATAAGGATAAAAAAAACATATCTGAGTCAGATATGTTGGCACATGCCTGTAATCTCAGCCACTTGGGAGGCTGATGCAGGAGAATCTTGAGTTCAAAGCCAACCTCAGTAATTTAGTGAGGCCCTGAACAACTTAGTGAGACCCTTGTCACTAAATAAAATATTTTTAAAAGGTCTGGGGGATGTGGCTCAGTAGTGTAGTGCCCCTGGGTTCAACTCCGGGTACAAAAAAAAATGTCTGCAGTTCTTACCCTGAAATTAAAAAGTTATTTTTCTATATAATTTATATGTTTGATATGGTGCTTAATAATTTTTAGTTTAATTAAAACTTCATTATCATGTTTGAACACACTGAGTACATTAAAAATTATGTACAGCAAAACCTATTTGTTGCACAGATACAGTTTTATGAAGAAATCAATTTGTCCACTAAATAGAGCAGCATTGAGTAAAATCCTAAAACAACATGGAGATCTAGGTCATGTATTTTCCTGTCCTCTGTGAATGCATGCATTTGCTTCCTGAACTACATTAGCCATAAGCACACACAAAGGAACCAAAATTTGTGCTATTAATAAAAACTAGTTTTATTTACAAGAGAACTTGGGATGCTTGCTCTGCATTGGGGGCTGAAGCCTTCATTCAAACATCAAGCACACTGCCTCATGGCATCCAAAGCCTGTCACTTACATTATTTTTCTGCAAGACCCGTAGTGCCTTGTTGACATTGTTCAGGGCATGAACTCTTGTAGATCCTTTTTCCTTTGGCTGAGAAACAAAAAGAAATAGTGTTCACTGCCTAGCACACACATCAAAAATCTACCAGAAATAAAACAATTTATAATTTGAAATTTTAAGTTTCTAAGTTTTACATTTTAATAAACATAGGTCATGAGGCATTTATATAATGAACCTAAGGACTTTAGAGTAATTGTCCTTGGCATAGTACCGTTTTAGAATGAACCAACGACTCATTTGAGAATGAAAACCCCCCAACTTTTGTTCACAAAGCCTATTTGGGGTGATACAGAAGGATATTTACCAAAAGGACAGATAATCAACTTAATTTCCACACTTTTTAGGAAAGTTTAAAGAAGATATGAGTCATGTAAATTATATAATGGCAAATAGGGTTAAAGAAATCATTTCTTAGAATATTGTCTTAATTGTCCTAGTCACTGAAGCTTTAAAGCTTAATCACATATGGTTCCCTTACCTTCATTTTCAGTTCCAAAAGTCATATCTCAGTCTATAAATTTTCAGTTTACATCTACACAGTTTGTTGTAATATATGAATTATCTGATTTATTCAGCTGTGGAGCTTTAGAAATCCTAATGCTATAATGCTTGTTGTATTTAATTCTGCCTTCTATTTTTCATTTCTTTTATCTTAATACAAGCCCTCATTAGCTACTGCTCAGAATATATCATAACCTCCTTTTCTTACTCACTGTTCCTCCTTCCATTCATATTTACATCTTCAACAATGACATTTTTGAAATAAGTCCAGTATAAGTGCAAATTATTTGCATAGCTGTCATCTCAGTCTTTTTTTTTTTTTTTTTTTTTTGGTTAGGCAAGGATTGAACCCAGGGTAGGTGCTCTAGCATTAAGTTATATCTCCAGCCCTTTTTATTTGTTTATTTATTTATTTTAGAATATTTTTTTAGTTTTTGATGGACACAATGTCTTTATTTTATTGCTTCGTATGTGGTGTCTAGGATCGAACCCAGGGCCTCTTGCATGCAAGGCAAGCATTCTACCGCTGAGCTATAATCCCAGCCTTATTTGTTTATTTTTAAGACAGAATCTCACTAAGTTGTGGAGGATAGCCTTCAACTTGTGATCCTCCTGCATCAGCCTCCCAAGTAGCTGAGATTATAGGCATGTGCCTCCATGCCTGGCTCATCTCAATATTTATTTAAATGTAAGGGCATGAACTACAAAGCTGAACTTCCTGGATTTGATGTTCAACTGTCACATTTGTACTAAGTGACCTTGGGCAAATTTTTCATTATCCCTGTAGACCACTTTCCTCTCTGTTGAAACAGAGCTAATAAAAACAACCGCTCTGTATGATTCCTGGGAGAATTTGATGTGTTAATATGCATAAAGCACTTAGATTGGTATTTGTCACACAATAGTTAAAATCAAATGTTTACTGTTATTGTCACTGAGTTTATAATTTTTACTAGTTACTTGTATGCACTATCATCAGGACTCCTTGCAAGACAAACAGTTGTATGTCCCTTGTACATACAAGGAACCTTAAGTTAAGAGTTAATACATTACCATACAACTAATTATACAACCAACAATTGGTGGAACCAGAATGACAACTTTGATCTGTACCTAAAGAACTAAAATTTCCACATTCACTTTATTTCCTCCTTCTAACTTTCTTATGCATGCATCAACCAAATCGACTACTTTTATATTTCTTAAATTTTGCCCCATACATTCCAGGAATGCTCATATTCTTCTAGAGTGGTTCCCTACTCTAGAACGCTTTACCCTTTGAATTACCTGCTGAACTTACTAATTTGCTGAACAAATTAAACTAAAATATTGTACTGTTCAAAAAAAACTTGCTTCACACCCTTTATCAAAGAGTATTAACACACATTTCCTTCCAATTCTCACAATATTAACTAGCCTCATGAACAGGAATGAACTTTTTACCTTCCACAAAATTTTCCTCAAATAATGTCAAAGTGGTAAAGGTTTATATTTTGGTGTGTTTCCTACTTCCCACCATGAAGAGGAAGAAAATAAATCTATAAAAAGACAAGACTTCAGATCAAAAGCAACATAGCAAAACAAAATTTTAGGAATTTAATGCTCTGAAAATAATTTGGTAATTTTAAGAATTTAAAGAATTTAAAGTTTTGAAAATAAATCAATCCTCTGCCTAATCTTTAAAAAAAGATACATTATCTTTTAATCAATTATATAAAAATTGCAGTTATGAGACTGAGTAACATTTCCTTTGCTTCAAACTCATACACACACATGTACACGTTTACATACTTCTGTGCATGTTTTTCAGGGCCAAAATTGCTACTCTTAAAAAAGCTGCAGTTTCTGATTCTGATATGGAGGCTGAAATCTGGCCCCCTTTAAAGCCTTATTGGGGAATAACTTTAATTTTATAGTTGTAAAGCAAATACCTTCATTTTAACCTTAGGAATGGTCTGAGCCAATAATCCACATGCAGATGCTTCAAAATAGGATACTAAGATTTCTGATCAATAGTATACACTACCCGCATTAGGACTATAGGTTCTCTCTCTGCAGAAACTATTAGGATTCAAGACCAGGAGTTGGAGTCTTGAAATCAGACACATTCATGAGACAGATGATGCTGTTCTGTGGGAAAAGTAAAATCCCAGATCAGGGCTGCCAGATCTGTGTTTAGGATGAAGGACTGATTACAGATTCTGTTAGCAGCAATAACTGAAATTATATGGTTTATATTGACTTGTGTGGGTGTTTGGTGATTTTTTTTTTCTCTCACCAACTATTTATTCCACAGTGACCAATCTTGTGGATATTTTGGTTGCCTCTTTTCTACAGTGCCTAATACTCATTAGGTTCATTTTATCTCTGCATCTTTGTATGTATGGTTGTGTCTTTCTATCCCAATGAATATGCAAATCACTTTTTTATTTCTCTTTTGTGGAAATTCATTATTTTATACATTGTGCCTATATGGAATTTGTTAACTCTGACAAAATTGCTTTAGATGATGGAAGTGTCACATCTATCCAGGAAGTTATTTGGGAGAGTTGCAACACCACAGAGAAGTGGTCATGCACACATACAGAGGTTGAAAAAAATAAGTCACATGCACAGGGGTCAAGACAGGTTGTAAAAGCACAATCTTAAACACTTGAAATTCACTAAGATTTATTTATTTCTATAATTGAATGCATGAATGCCTGCAGAACATAAGAGAAATTGGGGATATACCAAAATACTGATTTTTATCTCTATCTATATTCCTACATACATATATATGCAGATCACAAATATGCATATATAATGCATAAATTAATGTATGTATAATGCATAAATTATATGAATATATAAAAGTCCAGTCATAGGATACAAATGATTACACAAAAATATATCTCTAACCAACAAAATTAAGATAAAGTGTATATAATGTCCTCAAATTGGCTAAAAGTAAAAAGTTCAAATACAAGACAATAAATATGAACTTCTTTCACTTGGCTAAAGTGATTATTTTTGTAACTCATCAAATTGTTCTTATATCAATTGATTCAGATTTCATAAAAATATCAGTTTTAATTTAATATTAATACCATATAGCAATTGAAGAGGATTTAAAAATGAAAGCAAAGGTATGTCCTTTCCCTATAAGAACTTTGACATTTAATTGAAGAGAAATGTCATAATCATAAATATATACACCAGAAATAATAAAAAAAACAGTTAAATCAAAAATAGATGTTCTATGGGATTTAAGAAGAGGGAGAATTTATCAAAGAGAATGTGGGAAAGGATTCACTGAGAAAGAGATACCAAAGCTTCTCAAGGACAGCACAGAAGTAGAGAAAGCAACACAGGTGAAAAATCAGGCATATCTGGCAAAATGGAAAGAATTATAGGAGGCAAGTTGGGGAGCATGACTTTTGCCAGCTTTGACTTTGAATGACATCTTGAGTTTGTATAGTACCTAAAAACCTCTGTGTGTATGTGTATGTGTGTGCATAACTGTGCCGCAAAGTTGTAATGAAGGGCAAAGAGAAGAGATTAAGACAGTAATTTAGCAGGATACATTTGATATGCAGAATGGCTAACTGTAGACAGGGGTCTTAAATTCTACTTAAAAGAATAATAGCAATCTAAGGATAAGATTATTTAAATCAGGAGATTTGGATTTAAGAGACATTTTTCTCATTATGAGACCTTGATCAATTGATCCCAAACTCACATATGACTTTTTTGACCTGTAACTGTGTATGACAATCATATCTATCTTACAAGAATGCTCTGAAGTTAGACAAGATAATATCTCTTAAAGGGAAATAACATTCTCACTGCATATGCTTTTGTGTATTAGACTAAAATGCCTATACATTTATACACTGTGCCAAATTGTTTCTCTATTTATAAGCTAATAAAGGTTCATTGTAAAAGAATTGCCAAATACACAAAAGCAGAAAAATAATTTTAAAAGTCATTATGCATAAAAACCTTCATAAAGACATTCGATAAGAATATCAAATAGGTAAAAGAAAGTAATGTCTATTAATTAACATAGCTATATTACTGATAATTTCACTTTATTGTTCTGAATATGATAGACAATTCCAAAATAAAAATTATAATATGAGATTGTTTTATACAGTAATAGGTCCCTTATTACTATTCAAATGTACTTAATAAATTAGTGGTTCACTAGTGCATTAAAATTATACTGTTTGATTCTGGTTTGAAATTCTAGTAAATATACTGCAAATTTTCTTTAAAACAAGTTTCCTACCAGTTTTTGCCCTGTGAGGCCTTCAAGAAGGTCTAGGAGGCGTCTCCCATCCTGCAGGTCACTGAAGAGGTTCTCTATGTGCTGCTTCCCAAACTGAAAACAAAAAAATATCCAGTTGAATCACACTTCAAATGATTCATTTCCATGATTATGCCTTTTGAAATTCAAAATTATATTTAAGGAGATTTAACATCTAATTAATAAACTACCTAGGGTGATGGATGAAAAGAGAAAATTGCAGGTAAAAAAAAAGAAAATATATCACCATTAGGTCAAATCTAGTTGAATTATTTCTGCCAAAGTCAGATATCAGCAGCCTAATTAAACTAATTAACACAATTTAATGAATGCTGATCCTATAAAAGAAAAAAATAAACAACTAAATTTTCATGCAGTCTGGGGAAAGAGGAGAAATAAACATATAAAGAAACAAAGATCACATATAATTTGCCCCGAGTACTTGGAATTATAATACACAGAGTATTCAACATTCTTGTCACATGGAACGTGTTTTCCCTTCCTACACATTTTGTAACCTGCTTCAGAATGACCCATTATCCTTATAGATAACTCAAATTAGAAACACCTGATTTAAATAGAGTAGAAATAATTCTGTGCAAACTTTTCATCTATTTTTCTCAGTTTTTTGCTTAGGTATTATACTAAGAAAAAATGATCATCACTAATAATGTTCAATCTTTTTTTGTAATAATTACTCATGACAGAAACCACATAAAAGAGTGGATCTTATGACCTTTGTAACATTTCTGTAAGGTTAGCATTAATACACTCATCTCACAATGACACACATGAGGGCTCAATATGTGGCCCCATGTCACAAAACTAAAATGGGTAAAGCCAAGATTTGGGCTCTGATCTGTCTAATTCCTGGGGCCTTTGTTCTATCTTATCACACTGCTCCCTGGGCTTTTTTGTTCTTCTATTTGATTATTTTTCAAATAGTTTATTTCTTCTCTCCTATGCTCCACAAGCCTTTCTTTTTGTGCTTAAAAGCCTACAATCTCTTCATATCAGATCACCCCTAGCTCTTTCAATGCTAGAAAGACCTAATTTATCAGTCACAGACGTATATTAAGCAGTAAGAAACCTGAGTTAGGTAATGGAGCATACACTGGTAAATCAGACAGATACTGCCCCTACTCCTACAGTATTGCTTGTCTAGCAGAGAAGACAAATATCTCTAAAATGTAATGATACATGAAGTTAGTAAAAGGAAGTAGGGAGCATATAATTGTGGGAATTTGCAGAGTTGGGGTACCAGGAGACATTTTCCCCAAAATGTCAAGTAATACAGCTAACATTAGTCTTTAGGTGACTGGACTCTTCTTATCTTCTCCTAGAATTATACACAAACTTTGAATCTCATACATGTCAAGAAAATCCTTCATTTCCAGGCAAAGGCCATTCCTGCTAGTTTGGAGACATAGGAGTCAGACTTTCCTTACAGCCAGGTAGGCATGACAATGACAAGTCTCCTTGATGTGCAAATGACTCCCATGAAGAAACACTGGCCTCTTCAGTGAGTCCTCCAGCCCCTATACTCAACTTTCAGGATACAGACACACATATACTGCGAAAAGAATTAACTACAAGTTATCATTTTGAAATTCTATACAAATAATTATTTTTAAAATTTCCAAGGCAAAATGAAAACAACACAAAATACTATCCTGCAGGACTTTCTAAAAAGCAATTTTACTATACGTAACATCAAATAAATCTTAAAAACAGTAGCACTATTTTATGAAACTTTAACGAAATTTTTTCTACTAATAAGCAAAGAAATGAATGTACAGTTTCAATAATGTTGTCAAGAACTTCATATCTAACATGTAAATACTTGATATTTCGATGGTAATAGTAAGGTGTTATTTTCACATTCAATGAAGGGATCCAATGCTTTAAAAATTCTGAGGAGCTTTTTGAACAAAATTTTACAGAAGCAGCTGAGAAAAGTGTGGCTTCTAAATTTCTCTAAAAAGGATCTTTCACACTGCAATGTGTCGATCTTTGAGGAAAATATAGTTACTTGACAGAGATATGTGTTCTTATGAGAAAATATATATCTATGTTGATAGATAAAATCTATCAAACTGGGAAGATGTTGAATGGCAAAATGCTGTTCATTCAAATCGAAGCAGAGAAGAAAAATGTGACCTTAAGTCTTGGGGTATACACCATAAAGATCATACAATATCAAAGACATAAGAACTCTGCTGGGTTTGGGGGAAAGGAATCTAGACAAATGTAAAAATCTCAGAGAGGATATTGCTTTCAGCCTCAGTCTCTATTTTTTTTTATTAGAGCATTACAGTTATACATAGTAGTTGGGTTTGAACCAGAATATTTTAATAATTGTCCCTTTAAAACTGAAACCAACCAAATTGGAGAAGGAATAAAGTAAAGGCTAGTCAGAGGCTTTCAGGCTGACATGGTTGGGGTATGTAGAATGAGGAAGCAATTAGGTGATAGAGAATGAGACAGTACTTCATATCACATCTAATTTTCAAAAATCGTATACAATATGTAAAAATATCACAACTGAAATTCAACTCCTATTGGTCACATCCACCATATTCTCTAAAAGGGTGTTTCTCAGAATGTCTTCCAATGGAACATGCTTTCAGCAATGAGACTGAATGAATTTATCCTGGAGTATGGCAATATCAATTTCACAGCATTTGAAGGTTCAAAATTTCTATGAAATCATATGTTTATTAAGAGTTCATGGAGTTTTTGCCATCCTTTCTTGAGGTATATTAAAAGTAAAAATAATTTCAAGTGCCTTTGAGTAAAATTTCCCTCCTCTATGGTTTAATAATTCTCAATGAAATGTTCAGTATTAAGCTAATAACTTCACAGACTTTCAGATATAGTCTTATTCCCCATGTACAATGAATTCCCTGGGGACAACAAAACATCTCATTTTCTCTTGGATTGTTCTCAGTCAGGGCTTTAACTACTCACTACTCCTTCTATACATTAACGAATACTATGTAGTAAAATGAGTACATGTTTCAGGAGGTAAAAAGCTAACTTCTTTTTTCCTGTCGTGTTTGGTTTGGAACCCAGAGCCTTGTGCATGCTAGGCAAGCATTCTATCCCTGAGCAAAACCCAGTCCAGAAGAACTCAAGTTTCCTGTTCATTAACTGTGTTATCTTGAGCAAGTGACTCAGACTTTCTCAGGCACAATTTACTCATTTAAGGAAATGGGTGTTGAAATATCACTTTAGAGCACTCCTTTGAGGTTTAAACAAAATAATATAGGCATGTTCTTATGGACATGGTGTGTAAAAAGCACTTAATTAATACAGAGCACTTGTAACGTTTTATTCCTCTATTGTTCCTTGTCTATATCTTGAACTTGGGCTGCATTCTAGATATAGATAAAATCATCATATGTTACTTAATCTACTAGAATGTACAGAGCTCACCACTAATGCACTCTGTTTTCTCGTAGTTTGGCATCCCTGTGAGAACAGAAGTAATTTTCCATACACAATTAACAAGATTTGTAAATGTGGATGGTAAAGGGAAAGCACTTATAAGCGTCTGTCTCTTTTCTTGTTTTTTTTTTTTAGCTATTTTAAATTACACATTCTTTTGTTCTCTTCCCTTTTCATCTTTGACATCTATGATGTCTTTTTGTTACAGGTGATATTTTGCATCATGAAAAAATATGTTCTTAAAATTTCATCTTTAATGGCTTTCTTTTCAAATGCACGAAAATGATTTTGTAAAACATACAAAACATTAAATCCTCTTTGGGCCATATGACCCTGTTATCATCCATCTTTAATACACTTCACAACTCATATTTTCTTTATTAAGTGAACTTCATGAACTTTTGATATTACTCAGCAGTTTCATGTACTGACATATATTGTTGTCTTTCTTGCTAACCTACATAACAAGATGAAAGGACCATAAAATGAGACAATAATCCTTCTGCAATATTGTCCATATGAAATTAAGAAATATGGGAGCACAGAAAATGTTCACATGTTCAAATGTTCAGTGGCATAAACAAAGTGAAAAAAATCAAAGCAAAAAATTGAGAAAGGGGCACAAATTCATTTGTGAAAATATTTAAATGGTTTCTGAGTCTTCAGAGTTGTGTTGGTCTTTTAACCTGAAAATACAAAGGGATCAATACAATGTTCCGGTAGGAGGTAAAGAGCACAGAGATGATTTAACATGACCTTCTGGTTATAGAAAGGTCAAGCCGTGGACATATCTGTTGCTCAGAAAGTCAAGTGACTTTTAAGTTATTACAAATCTCTAGATTGTAGAAATACAAAAAGTGGGGTGCAGAACTGAGGATTCAAAACTTACTGGGGAGTGCTGTTGAAGAGCTCACAAAAAATAATGCAACCCATTGTAGTGTGAATAGGCAGCTTTCATAGACAATTGCTTTCTTAAGTACAAGTTGTAAAAAGTATTTTATGTTCAAACAAAAACATTTTATTGCAGTGTCATATACATACAGGAAAGTGCACACATCTGAAGTGTATAGCTCAATGAATCTTCACAAACTGAATACATGTATATTACCAGTAATTGGATGGAGAAATAGGAAATGATCAGTTCCGGAGAACTTCCTCATACCCCCTTCTATGTACCAATCACCTCAAGAATGACTGCTATATGATTTTTAGCACCATCAATTAGTTTTGCCCTAAAAGGGGTCTCTTAAAAACAGAAAAAAAATTATTCTGGTTCAGGATTTCATTTGGAGAATCTAATGATTGAAAGATATCAGGCTTATGCAGAAACACTGTGTAAAGGAAAAAGATCATGTGGATGAAATATATTTTAAAAGCACAAAGAAGTAAAACAATTTTGTAAATAATATTTAAGCTAAACTCGGAATGCTTTGGTTGAAATCCCAGCCCTATTATATAATATCCTAGCTATGTGATCTTGGGCAAGTCTGTAAATTCTCTGTGCCTTACCATTTTAATCTATAAAAAGAGAGTATGTTGTTGCATACATTATGATAATGGTGTGAATATTTAAATAGAATAACGCCTTGTTTGTAAAATATGCTCTGTAGGTGCAATCATGAATTTATTACATTTTTAAAAACAAATAACCCATATTTTCCACAATTCTGTAATTGAAGGAACTAACTTAAATTATTAACATAAAGGTTAAATGGGTTAATAAATGTAAGGTATCCATCATACTTCCTGACATAAACCAATATTCTATAAACCCACATTATATCCTTCTTTTCATCCTTTCTGTGAAATGTCATCACCTGGAGATAGAGAATACAACTGTCTTTTGAATGCTTTAGGGTCCTAGCTTGGGTAATTTTAGGAGAGTTTAATAGGAGAATGTTTACAAAGATGAGGACAAGGTCTAATGAAACCACTAGAACTAGAAATATAGACATTCTATTATTCATATGCTGATAGTAATGAAAAGGAAGACAATGGTTACCAGTTCCTGAACAAAGACAGAACCAAGAGAACCACTAGTCTGAAGCTTTGCTATTGGGTGATGAATATAGTGTATTCACTGAATACGTGTCCTGACCTTTCTTTCTTTCCTCCTTCTGATTTTCTTTCTAGGCTACTATGGCCAAACCCAACTGGAAGCCAGAAGGCAAGGCTATCTACTGATATAGTCCATAGAGTTAGCCACACAAGGAAGAATAAGGCAGATAGTGAGCCCAGGGCAAAAACCAAAGACATCCAATACCCCAGAAATGGGAACAAATTCCCTTGGAGCCAAGAGGTCAACGTTAGGGGTGTACATGTCAGCAAATAAATTAAGACCTGGATGTTCCTGCACTCTCTTCTAATATTCTGTCTCTAGGAATGTCACTGCAAAGAGTTGCAAAGAGCCAAATGTACCACGGGGACATGTCTTCTTCTTTAATAGGGGTATCAAACACTGGAATGTTTCAAGAGCTTTAACAGATGAAAATGAACATGTATTTATTCATCATCCCTTAGCATCAAAAACTTTTTAGAGATTTCTACATACCAGGAGCAGTACTCAAATCTGGCAACAAAGATAATCAAGAAAAAGCCAACTTATGCCTTGGAGCTAAGAAGTGCTCAAGAGCTAAGTTAGATAATATAATAGTTTTACAATCTTTCCAGATATAAAATGTTAGTTGGCAGTAACTCTTTATAAAACATAATCACTAGGACCCAAAATGTATGTTATCCTATTAAGTACACAAGAAATGACTTAACCAGATTGCACATTAGAACTTTCAATAGGAACCACACAATAGTTAATGGAAATCAAGTCATTATCTGTAAATGGTCTGTTATAAACCTAAAAGTAAAGTATGCTCAACCAAAAGTTGCATGGTTCATTGTCTGATCAGGCAATGTTTTGTAATAAAATTAAACTCTTAATGTAGGCCTGAGTTTTTTCATATGTAAGTTAGATAGGCCAATACTAATTCATTATTAATTTTGCCAGGTATTCTGAAACAAAAATTATTAAAATTATGGAAAATATATTGCTTAATATACCTTAATCAAATTCACAGTTATTTTAAATTTTGCATATTTCAACCCATGAATCTCACTAATTATATGATACCAATATTAAATATCTCCTATAAATTGAAAATTCTGAAAGTTAACTGATTGTTCTATTGAATCACATGAGTACATGGTATATATTTGAGATATCTAGTAATGGAAATGTTACTTATAATCTATACTAATAACTGCTTTTGTGACATAAAAATTGGGGCATAAGTGTGGCAAGATGAAGCACTCTCAGGGCTAGGATTGTGGCTCAGTGGTAGAGCACCTGCCTCGCATGCATTCAATCCTCAGCACCACATAAAAATAAAAAAATAAAGATATTGTGCCCATCTACAACTAAAAATAATTTTAAAAAGATGAATCACTAATTCTTCAAAAAGGATATATATGTATGCATACATGCATACACACACACACAAGCACACAAATAGTCAGGTTCACTGAAGAAATGCCATCTAGATCCAAGTGAAATCCAGAGAGGGAAAGTAATATTTAACTTTGTGTTCAGATCTACTAAGAGGAGATATTATGGCCTAAGAAGATGCCAAAGATGCCTCTAAATAACAAATTTAAATTTTACTTATAAAAATTAACATTTTTATAATTTCTCAATTATAGTAGAGTACAATTATTTTTGGACAATGTAGAATAGAACAAAAGAATTGTTCTATTATTTTGCCCACTAGGAATCCCCTTGGCCTATTTGTATGCTCCTCTTCCAAGACTATGATTGAGTTTCTGACTAAGTTGAGTTTCTAGTGGTACCAAATCAAAGGAACCAGAGATGCATCAAATCAAAGGAACCAGAGATGCATAAAAAGGACAAAATTCACATATGTTACAATATTTAAAGATGGGCTTCAATCTTCTCTATACCTCTATTTCCTTCTAAAATATTGAACCATATGAAATTCCAAGTTCAATAGTCAAATATGATCAAATATAGGCAATTTCATATGAATCAACTTCATATAATAAATATTAGGTGTAACAAATAATAAATATTAGGTGCTTACTTTATGTCAGTGACAAGTCTGTGTACCTTACTATGAGTTGTTTTAATTTTCACAATTATTCCCATTTTACATATGACAAACGTGAGGCACAGAAAATGTAAGTAAAGTAAAGATTACATAGCAATCAAGTGCTAGATACAAATTGAACCTATGAAGTCTATCTACAGATGTCTTAACCATTCTGTACCTTGTAACCACTGTTTAAGTAGCTTCTTTCACTATTATGCCACTCAGGGTCAGTGTTAGGTAAGTTTTATTTGTGCATTTTCATAATTGATTTCAATAAAATAAAGATAATTTAACTAATTTATTCTTTTTATTTTACCCTTGGTTTATGCATGTCAAATATAGTTATATCATTTGCAAAAACATTGCTCTTAGTTTTAGGGTGAATTTGCACTGGACAGAAATAACACAGTGATAATTCTCATATATACTTGAGGAAAATGCTTCAGAATCCTAAATTCCCATTATTATATCACTCAACTTCGGAGGTTCCATTAACTTCTTAGCACTCCAGTATGCCTGATACATTCAAGAAGTATAGTAAATACTGATTTAGAGCCCCAAATATTTTTAAATGCAGAATTCACTCTAAAGATGTTTGAAAATGTGGCTTTTATATTAAATAAATTAAAATACAAAAGCAATTATCCTCCACAAAAAAACCCCAGAATGTATAAATTGAAATATAAGAAATATAAACCTGGGCTGGGTTTGTAGCTCAGTGGTAGAGCACTAGTCTAGCATAAGTGAGGTACTGGGTTCAATTCTCAGCACCATATATAAATAAACAAAAAAAGGTCCATCAAAACTAAACAAATATTTTTAAATAAATATAACCCTTAAAGTTAGTGAGGATTAAATGAGATTGCAGAAAATAGAAGAATAGGTTTTATTTTGCATTTATTACAGCCATTTCTTGAAGAGCCACTCAAATATTTGAATTACTTACTTAAAGTCTTTCATTTATTGGGGTTACATGTTAAAGATGACACCTAGGACAAATGGGCCTTTATTTAAATTGCAGCTCAAACTTTTCTCAGTTGTATGAACAATGTGGATAAATCACTTAGAACTGTTTTTATTTCCTCATATGTCAAAAGAGAGGGATAGTCAAATTATTCAACTAAATTTAATCAATATTATCCTCATGCTTCATATTGTCCCAGGCAACAGGAAAAATGGGAAGATAAAAGATACTTCCATTATCTTCACAGCTTTTATCACAGTCTAGGAAGGAGGTATGCCTTAAAGCAAATATTATTATGGCACTGTGTTATAATTCTGTCAATTTTAGTATCATAAGTATGGCGCTGGTACAAATAAAACAGATATCATCTCTGCTGACGGAATAATAGAAGCAGGAATCCCTCAACTGAATTTACCATATTGAACAAAAAATTCAACTGGTAAATATGGATGGGGGAAGAAAATATAAATAGGAGGCGCTTCAGATGCTAAGAATCAGATAAATTTTATAAGCCAGTTCTTGGAGCATAGGGAACATGGAAGGATGGGAAATGATAACCTTTGACCATATTTTTACATTAATATTTAGACCCATGTTTTAACATAGTTAAAACTATTTAGGAAAGGCCAATGTTGGCATTGTTTAGAGACTATTCTTGTGTGGAAACATTACTCAGCAAGGGAGCCATGTTGTCCATAAGCATTTGCTGTAAAAGGTAGATGAACTTTAAAACTGGTCCAAATATTTCATCTTTTCCTGAATCCATGACTTTTGTAGTATGGTATTTTTGCTCTTCTTGTATCTATGTCCTTGCCTCTTGAATCTGGATTGGCCTTTGACCAATACAATGCATGAATGTGATTGTATTCTACTTTCAACTATAGGCCTCAAAAGAGCTAAAAATGATTTTGCTCTTGTTAATGTCTCTGCCTTCACATAGGAGCACACATGAGCCAGGTGGCTGGAGGATGAGACAGTAGAGCAGTCAAATTGCCCTAGTTGTCTCTAGTGAGGTTGCCCTAAACCACCAGACAATCAGACATGTAGAAAAACTCAACTGAGATCTTCATAGCTGCCCAGTCAACACATAGCTAACTAGAGAGGCACAAGTAATTTGAGCAAAGAAATGAAGAATGGACTGGCCAACCTGCATACTTGAAATAATATGGTGGTGGTTTAAACCAACTGAATTTCAAGGTGGCTTGTTACACAGCAATAACTAATTAATATATGTCCATATATAAAATTGGTACACCTCTTTAAAAAACTGTTAATTAACATCTGTTAAAATTAAACCTATCTTTACTGTAATTCCACTACAGAAATTAGCAGTCTCACTACTGGATATATACCCAACATAAATGTGTGTGTGTGTGTGTGTGTGTGTGTGTGTGTATCTATATCTTTAAGATGTCAGATATTAACACCAGAAATGTTCATTTCAAGAATATTATAATGGGCTGGGCACAGTAGCACACACCTGTAATCCCAGCAGCTCAGGAGGCTAAGGGAGGATCGCTAGTTCAAAACCAGCCTCAGCAATGGTGAGGCACTAAGCAACTCAGTGAGACCCTGTCTCTAAATAAAATACAAAATAGGGCTGAGGATGTGGCTCAGTGGTTGAGTGTCCCCAAGTTCAATCTCCAGTACCAGAAAAAAATTATTATAACAGTCCCAAGCTGTAAACAACCCAATACCCTCAAGAATATCATGGATAAAAAAGTTTCAGTATATTCCTAAAATGTATATTATGCATCAATGAAAGTAACAATTTACTATTATAGTCATCATGGAAAAATTCTCAAATATAATGTTAGGCAAAGCAGCCAGAAATAAAAGTGGTAGTAGATGTGAGTTACCAATTTGATTTCTTTAAACTCATTGATTCATTAGGTTCAATGTTTCCTCTTATGTAAATTTAGTTAATTTCTGTTTTTTCCAAAAAGCATTTATACTTTCATCTTTTTGGCATAAAGTTAATTATATAGTGTTAATCTGCTTTGCATTACTCTAAGTCAATACCTGATATACTAAACATAAAGAGAAGATAATTTTTAAAAAGATGAATAAATTATTTATGAAATATATTTTTTTAAAAGAGCCCTTAGAATTTTTGTGAAAAAAGCACTTCAAGGCAGAAAACATTATTTTTAATGCTGAACTTGATTATGGTTTAGAAGTCACAGTCTCTAGAGATTTGACTCAACAAGTGCTCTAGAGAGAAGCAGTCAAAATACTCTATACAGCCTTTCCAAAATTATCTTGCAAAACATAATTAACAAAACTCTAGTATTTTAAATCGTCAGCTTCATGGAAAAGAGACTCAATAGTGTCAACCTTAAAATATTTCTCTCTCCCTCTCCCTCCCCTGCCCCTCTCTCCGTACTGGGGACTGAATCCAGGAACACTCAGCTACACTCAAGCCTTTAAAAAAAAAAAAAAGAAACAGGTCCTCGCTAAGTTGCTGAAGCTGGCCTCAAACTTGCAATTCTCCTGCCTCAGTCTCTTACATAGTCATTTTGTGGAATATCTTCAACGTGGTACAATTGTTTTGAGAAAAAAAGTATTTAATATCTAGCTTATCAAAGGCCTTGATATTTATGTTTACCTGACTTGGATAATTCTGTCCATTTCCTATTTCATCTTCAACATAATTTTGTGGGAAATCTCATAATGAAATAGATAAATAAGACTTGATTCACTAACAGAAATGTGAAAAAATAATAATACTGAATGTTGTTACCTACTGTAGTTCAAAAAGCAAGCATCATTCTGCTATTATAACAATTCAGTCACTATCAATGACTTTCTCATAACTCATTCATAACAACTCCTCAGTGGCACTTAAAAAATACATGATCATTAAAATGTGCTTCATCTTTTCTTAACATATGCTTTAGTGAAAAAAACCAATTTGACCGCAAATTAATCTTTAAAAAACTGGGCATATTTATAGAAAAAAACTAATGACAAAATGCTGCAATCATCTTAGATTTTTATTCTTCATCTTATCATGAACTAACTGAAGAAGAATAACACCTAAAATGTCCCTGATAAATACCTATTCAACTGATACATACTAGGCAACACATGTCAATAATAGAATAAAAAACAAAACAAAGTGACAAAAAGATATAACATTTACACTTTTACAAAACATTCATGGCAGAAACAAAGGCACAGTTTGCCCGTACTGCAATGCATACCTGAGATAGAACTGTTGTAACAGTATACAATGCCACAGTGAAAAACTTACTTGAAGGGATAGGGATGTAACTCAGTGGTAAAACACCTGCTTTGCATGTAGAAAAACATAGGTTCAATTCCCAGCACCACAAATAAAGAAACTAGGCAGTTGGAGCCAGAAACAAGACAATAACAAATATTGCTCCCGATATTGTTTTTGTTTGCTTGCCTTACTTCTCTGATGTTTTATATATTATTAATATTGTATCAGTACCATTATTAAAAGGCCTCTCCATTGCTTCTTTGTTTGACCTTAACTCAAGAGAGCTGTCTTCCTTCAGTCTGCAATTTTCCCATATGTATTCCTTTTCATTTTGTTCTATTTTTTGTTTCAACATCAGTCTACCTCTTTCCTCAGTGTCTTCTGAAGCCCTGAACTATTTAGCAGTTGCCTTTATGCCCTCAGTCTTAGCTACTCCATCACAAGCTCTCCTGACTTACAACTGAATCTTTATTTTTACTTACTTTACTCATATTTAATATCACATGATGGGCTAATATTTTGACATACTTAATGATGCTTTCTTACCTCCATTCACGGAAACTGTATATTTCTATATATTTGCACTTCTTCCCCAAGGTGTAAGTTAAAATGCAAAGAAAAAGAAACCAAAGCTCAACTATTGTTTTTAAGTAACAATTGGAAATATGTGGATATCTGTATTGCAAAATCCTTAGTATATTGAGTACCAATGACATATAAACATAAATAAGAGTTGGGGAGACTGCATAATGATAGAGAAGCAGCTTGACTCATCTCAAAGGAGATTAAATTGGATGGCTGGAAAAAGAATATTGAAATGTATTATCATTGAAACAGACAGCCACTGCTGGAAGCTTCTAGATTGAAACAGATATCCATCTCCCACTCTGAGACCAATACCAGAAACTCTATATATGTTTGAGGCAATCCTATACACGAGAAGACGTGCACCTTGCTTACTAGATTATGGTCTGGGAAGTCAAAATCAACCAAATAGTCACCTCATAATAACATTATGGCAGTACAATAGACATGGATGAGTCAAGAATCAAAGCAAGTGAGATCAGAAGGATGCTGTGTACCCCCAAGCACTCTAAATTGGTATGGAAAGGATATTGAAGAGGACATGAGAGTCAAGGGCATGATTGGACCTCAGTCATATCTGCTGGTGATATGAGCATTTAGGTCAACATACAAAAACAGATGAATTAATTATATCAGCAGAAGACTCCAAATTAAGATGACTGTATACCCATTACACCTGATTCGTAGATGTGAGATGTCCTTTTAAATTCAAAATTTGATATATCATAATGATCAACAGTTGATGAACACTGAAATGATTAATGCTTTTACCTCATGGCTCTTGGCCTGCTAGAGTGAAATTTCTTTAATCATCATTTTGCATCCATGTGCATTGCCAGCTAACCTCTCCTCATCTACCTTTAATCATTCTACTTCACAGATCAAAAACACTGAACTTCTCCAACAACAGTCCTCCATTCATTAAGTGTGTCCCTCCTTATAAAAATTTAACCAATATTTATTAAGTATCTACAATGTGACAGACATCACATGAAGTTTGGCTGGATAATGATTTATTTTCTCTATTTCTGGTGCTGTTACACTAGGAAGATGAATAATCAATCAATCAATCATATGAAGACAATAGTATTTAAATAAAGCAGAAACAAATTTATCTGAAGAACAATTAGAGGCTCGAGCTGCAAAAATAGGAAGTCTTTTCTAAGGAAGTGCAATTTAGACAAGAGTTGAAAAATGAGATGTGGTCATACCTTTTAAGAAGTAGAGTAAGAGAAGGATTACAGATAGAACAATATTCAGGAAGGGAAATAGAGGGAGTGGTGCTAAATTAAATAACAGGTAAAAGAGGAATAAGGGGTAAACCATGGAAGGTGTTATTCTAAATGCAATGGAAAGGCTTTGATGGGTTTTGAGTTGAGAAAGGATATTTAATTTCAGTTTTATAAAGATCTCTCTCACTATTGTCAGAGATATGAAGAAGGATAACAAAAATGGGAAGATTTCAGTGTCTCATCCATTCCTTTTAATCTCAACTTAGTTTAGTGGACTCAACATCATTCAAGACTCTTTCACTCTTTCAACTGTTCATTAAAATTGCCTTCTTAGTTCTCAGTGTTGATTTCACCCAACCTCCTTTCCTGTGAAGCAGCTTTTTAGTTTGATACCATCCCATTTATTGATTCTTGATTTTGATCCTTTTAGTTTCCTTTATAAGTCCTGCATAAGTGCTGAAATGGTTATATAATCCTGCCCTCCTGAATCATCAGGACACCTGACATTCCATTACAAACCCTTTCCTGCTTCCTAAAAATTTCAAGGAAGCCAGGAATGGTGCTGCAAGCCTGTAATCCCAGCAGCTCAGGAGACTGAGGCAGGAGGACAGCAAGTTCTAGGCCAGTCTCAGTAACCTACAGAGGCTCTAAGCAATTTAGAAAGACCCTGTCTCAAAACTGAAAAATCACAAAAGGGCTGGGGATGTGGCTCAATGGTTAAACACCTCTGGGTTCAATCTTTGATACAAAAAAAGTTGTTTTTTTTTTTTTCCCAAGGGAATAAGTACCCCTCCTCCTTTTACAAACTCATCACTAAAAGTATATGTGTACTCTTGAGATAATTGGCTATCAACCTCTCTTAAATTCTGATTTTATTCCCTTCTTTCCTTATTTATATATATGTATATGAACTTATAAATGAATATATATATCATCTATGGCAGGCAGCATGCCATGTGACAGAATCAACCTTGAAAGTAGGTATTCTCAAGCCTCTCTTTCTTAGATTTTTGTATGTATCAGAAACATCTGGATAAGTTTATTACAAAATTGCATATTTCCTGGTGATTCTGATGCAGGTATACAGTGGACTATATTTTGAGAAATTTTATTCTATGCTGAGCTCTGCCACTGATTTTATAACCTTTAGCATACAAAGGCAAATATCTGAGCATACATTCCTTATATGAAAATGAAGTAGGTTACACTGGTTAATCTAAGGACACTCTCAGCACTCACATTCATGTATTCTATGTCTAAATTCTAAAGATGGATAAGAAAAAAGATGCAAACATAATAAAAATGTAGAAGGTAAGAATAGCTACAACAAATTAGCAAACACTTGTCCTTGAGTTTCCCAAAATATAGAAAGAAATGAAATCATAATAGGATATATAGTTGTTATCAAATAAAAGGAACTTCAGCCTATCCTAAGCTCTAAGATAAAGTTTGTCAATCCACAATCCATGGGGACAAGTGAAATAAGTCTATGACCTGAATCAGGGAACCCATGAACTTGGATAAGAAAAAAAAAGCTCATCTTTATTTTTACTAATTTCTAATAGAAATTTATCATTCTTTTGTATGATTTTATGCAATTAGGCATTATTAGCAATACTTGAAACTATGTCCAAAATATAAAATATTTTTATATCACATAACATCTATAACAACTGTCTCAATATATTGCTTATACTCATCATTTAGAAGTGGCAATGGCTTTTAAACTCTTACAAATATTGTTAATACATTTAAGAAGAATCACATCTATTAGCATACTAAAATTTATTTAGTAATTTGATAATTGCATTTCAATATAAATGGGTTTTGGTAACTTTACACATTTTATAATACACATTTGAAAACAGTATTCTAAGAAGTATATAGGATTCACCAGGTTGCTTATGTGATCTACAGAAAAAGAAGTGTTTAGAAATCAGCTCAGATTATCCCTATTTTTGTGAGTTTTCCAGATTTTCAGTGATAGAAAACGAACTTTTGTATTAAGGATGTTAATGTGGTTTTATAACATAACACTGTTCCATGTATTTTTCTTCACCTTCTCGATATTGCTTGAGAAGTTTTATCAGACAATTGAAATACAGTCCTTAAGAAGAAAAGAGCCATTTACTTAATTTATAGATGCTATGTGAAATACTTAAAGTGGTATATTAGTTTATAAATGGAGAACAAGTGTTATCCACAACACTTAAAAGTGATTGCTTGAAAATCTTCTAGATGTATACACTGGCCAAGAGTTCTAATCTAAACTTGAAAGTGAAAAAAGAACTTTAGTAAGTTAAAAAAAAAACAGTTGTGGAATCTTTTATTTATTTATTGGTGTGAAGTTTTTGAGTTCTTTATATATCCTTGAATTTAATGTGCTATCTGAGGTACAGGTGGCAAAGATTTTCTCCAATTCTGTAGGCTCTCTCTTCACACTCTTGATTGTTTCCTTTGCTGTGAAGCAGCTTTGTAGTTTGATACCATCCCATTTATTGAATCTTGATTTTACTTTTTGGCTTTTAGGAGTCTTGTTGAGGAAGTCAGCTCCTAAACTGACATGATGGAGTGTTGGGCCTGTCTTTTCTCCCAGTAGATATAGGGTCTCTGGTCTAACGCCTTGATCTACTTGAGTTTTGTGCAGGGTGAGAAATAGGGTTTAATTTCATTTTGCTACATATGGATTTCCAGTTTTTCCAGCACCATTTGTTGAAAAGGCTATCTTTTTACCAATGTTTATGGCACCTTTGCCTAGTATGGGATAACTATATTTATGTGGGTTTGTCTCTGTGTCTTCTATTCTATACCATTGGTCTTCATGTCTGTTTCTGTACCAATACCATGCTGTTTTTGTTACTATAGCTCTGTAGTATAATTTAAGGTCTGGTATTGTGATGCCTCCTGCTTCACTTTTCTAAGGATTGCTTTAGTTTTTCTGGGCTTATTTTTCCAAATAAATTTCATGACTGCTTTTCTATTTCTATGAAGAATGTCACTGGAATTTTAATAGGAATCACATTAAATCTGTATAGTGCTTTTTGTAGTATGGCCATTTTGACAATATTAATTCTCCTTATCCAAAATCATGGGAGATCTTTCCATCTTCTAAGGTCTTCTTCAATTTCTTTCTTTAGTGTTCTGTAGTTTTCATTGTAGAGGTCTTTTACCTATTTTGTTAGGCTGATTCCCAATTATTTTATTTTTGAGGCTATTGTAAATGGAATAGTTTTCCTAATTTCTCTTTCAGCTGATTCATCATTGTTGTACAGGAACATAATTGATTTATAGGTGTTAATTTTATATCCTGCTACTTTGCTAAACTCATGTATGAGTTGTAGATACTTTCTGGTGGAGTTTGGGTCTTCTAAATATATAATCATGTTATCGGCAAATAAGGATAGTGTGAGCTCTTTCTTTCCTATTCATATCCGTTTAATTTCTTTCTTTTGTCTAATTGCTCTGGCTAGGCTTTCAAGGAGTAGGTTGAATATAAGTGTTGAAAGAGGGCATCCCTGTCTTGTTCCATTGTTTAGAGAGAATGAGCCAGTCAGCCTATATTCAAATCTTAAACTATAAGGAAGAAGAACAGTGTGAGTAACATGTGTGAGTCTTTCTTTACTTATTAGCACTGTGATCTTGCAATAGTCCTCTTACTTTACTGAACCTCAGTTTTTCCATCTGATGAATGAGGATAACAAAGGTACATACCTCACAAAATTGTTATGTGGACTCAGTAATATACATAAGGCACTTTGAACAGAGCCCAGTACAGTTATGTACACAGTAAATATCAGTGATTATTGCAATCATTTTGTCTAGTTATGATCTGTGATTTCCAAAACATCACAACAGATTTGAGGTCTGTATTTGAGATGTCCCTAAAAGCTCCTGTGTTAATGTAGGACATTAAATAATTAGATTATGAGAGCTGTGACCTAATCAGTTCATCTCAGTTGAATGGACTGATTGGGTGGAAACTATAACAAGGTAGGGCTTGTTTGGAAAAGGTGGATACTGGGGTCATGCCCTAAAGGGTGCATCTTTCCTGAGGCACCTTCCCCACAGCTCTTTGTTTCTTGTTCACTATGAACTGAGCAGCTTTCCTCTGTAGCTGTCCTTCTGCCATGTTATTCTGCTTTACTTCAGGCTCAAAGCAATGGTTTCAGCCCACCATGTACTGAGATCTCTGAAACTGTGCGCCCAAAATAAACTCTTCCTCCTCTAAAGTGGTCTTCTCAGGTATTTTCTTCACAGTGATGAAAAGCTGTCTAAAGTCTTTACAATGAAAATTAAGTATAAAAGGCACAAATATAACACATCGTGTTCATGAAATCAAAAAACAAAAAGCAAAGCAGAATAAGAATATATTGCAAACATTTGACTTAAGAAAGCTAT